>JAUPMG010000009.1:11837545-11867685 GCA_031762675.1 Pachysandra terminalis
GTGGTGGTGGTGGTGGCGGGGTGATGATGGTGGTGAGGTGGTGAGGTGGTGGTTGTGGAGTGGTGGTGGTGGTAGGGGTGGTGGTAATGATGGTGGGGGTGGTGGTGGTAGTGGTAATGGTAGTTTGGTGGTAGATAGGCTTTCTCTCCAACTTATTTTCTCTCAAAATTTCTACCATTTTGGAGAGAATTTTTTAGTCACAAATAGAAAATTTTCTTTTCAAATCCATTTCTCTTCTTTCAAAAATGGTCAACCAAACAATAGAAAGTGCTTTCTTTAGCACTTTCTTTTCTTTTCTTCTGAAATCCAGGGTTCTAAACGCAGCCTAAGAGATAATGCATGTTTGAAATGAAAAACAGTGAAGCACGAATAGGAGAACCGTTTTAAACGGTTGAGTTGTGGGGAGAGAGATTCAAAGAGAGATTTAAAATATGAGACTTTAAGAGATAATGCAAGTTTGAAATGAAGAACAATGAAGCACGAATGGGAGAACCGTTTTAAACAGTTTAGTTGTGGGGAGAGAGATTCGGGAGAGATTTAAAAAATGGGACTCTAAGTGACAATGCAAGTTTAAAATGAAGAATAATGAACCACGAATAGGAGAACCGTTTTAAACGGTTGAGTTGTGGGAAGAGAAATTTAAAAAAATGAGACTCTAAGAGATAATGCAAGTTTGAAATGATAAATAATGAACCACGAATAGGAGAACCGTTTTAAGCTGTTTAGTTGTGGGGAGAGAGATTCAGCAGAGATTTAAAAAATGGGACTCTAAGAGATAACGCAAGTTTAAAATGAAAAAAAATGAAGCACGGATAAGAAAACCGTTTTGAATGGTTGAGTTGTGAGGAGAGAGATTCTGAGAGAGATTTAAAAATTGGGACTCTAAGAGATAATGCAAGTTTGAAATGGAGAACAATGAGGCACGAATAAGAGAACTGTTTTAAACGGTTGAGTTGTGGGGAGAGAGATTTAAAAAAATAGGACTCTAAGAGATATTGCAAGTTTAAAATAAAGAACAATGAAGCACGAATAGGAAAACCATTTTAAACGGTTGAGTTGTGGGGAGAGAGATTCGGGAGAGATTTCAAAAATGAGACTCTAAGAGATAATGCAAGTTTGAAATTAAGAACAAGGAATCACGAATAGGAGAACCGTTTAAACGGCTGAGTTATGGGGAGAGAGATTCGGAGAGATTTAAAAACTGGGACTCTAAGAGATAGTGCAAGTTTGAAATGAAGAACAATGAAGCACGAATAGTAGAACCGTTTTAAACGGTTGAGTTGTGGGGAGAGATATTCAAAGAGAGATTTAAAAAATAGGACTCTAAGAGATAATGAAGTTTAAAATGGAGGACAATGAAGCACGAATAGGAGAACCATTTTAAACGGTTGATTTGTGGTGTTGTTCGCTGGACACTACTGTCCATTGGGTATAACCCCTTCTTTATTTTAGTTTTTCTTTACTATTTTTTTCCGTTTCTTTTCTTCTTTGTTTAATCTATTGTGAAAACTTTCAATTGAAACCATTAAGCCCTTAAAAAGTTTGATCTTGGATCTCTTGTATTCCCTTCTGACGCTACATTATCCTTGCCATATTTGTTTGTCCTTTTTATTACTTCTCTTTATAATATGGATAATTTTCAATGTCAAAAAAGTCTAACTTATGAGGTGATGTGCCGCCATAATTTGATCCAAGAATACACCGTGTCTTGGATCAAAGCTCATGGTTTCTTTTTTGATAAGACAATACCTCCACTGAACTATGATTCTCGAAGCTCTATATCTAAGAGTTGAGTTTGTTAGTGTCATTTAGGACTCTTGATCCCTTTTGGCAAGACCAAACGTAAGATCATGATGATCCAATTTTAGGCCCAAAAAGGCCCTTTTAAAGGCCTGTGACCCTTGTGGCAAGACCATAAGTACGTAAGTTCATGGAGCCATTGACCCAAAGTGGTCAATTTTATTGCCCAAGAGGCTATTCGGTCCATCGAGGCCCTTACCCATTGAGGTTTCCCCTTCTATTGACCTGTCGAAATCTGGTCCATTGAGGACTATATTATTATCTCTCTTCACACACTTCAACAGCGACAGCTACAAGAAAATGACCATTTGGAAATTGACAAGCTTGATACAATTATTAAAATCAAACTCATGCAGATTTTTCAAATCCCAATAAGTTTGAAGGGGAGTAATAGAGAAAATATATGGGAGTATGGATCAGCTCAAGGAGTGATTCATGGAAAAGAAAAAGGCAATATCAAAGTCAAGAGATGCAAGAGATTTTATTGAGCAATTCAAGGAGAAGTGTTTTGAAATTGTTTCTAGATTAGGAACTAAGTTACTATGGTTATCTTATGTACTTTTCTATTTAAAGCCTCAAGGGGTCTCTTTGTAATCACCTTGAATTATCAATAAACTTTGAATTTCTTCACGGGAGAAATTTAAAAAATGGGACTTTAAGAGATAATGCAAGTTTGAAATGAACGTTGAGTTGTGTACAAAGCATGATAAGCATGATACATCAGATCATATCTACAATGAAGATATGGAGATCCCAGCCATATTGGGAAAGACTGACATGTGATGATAATCAGATCATATCTACTGTGTGAAGATAATAAGATCATATCTACGGTAAGATAGATCATATCTTCAGTGAAGATCCCAACCATATTGGGAAAGACTGATTCTCATTGAGATACAGTTCCTTTATTTGTGTAAAGTCTGATACTGCGTGATTTTTGTAAAGCCTTGTAAAGAAGATCTGTACCCATTCAATATAAAGTAGGCAATACAGTATCCTTCTCAATAAGAAAAACAAGAGAATAAATTCAATCTCTATATGGTATCAGAGCAGATACGACCTCTGTTGTGAACGACCCTCCTCTCCTCTGTAAACTCCATGGCCAACACAGTAGCAAATAAAGCTACTAAGTACCCATACCCTTCCAACTTGAATGTGAGTAGTTTTGTATCCATCAAATTCACACAAACCAATTACCTCTTATGGAGAACACAAATGATGGGAATGATAGAAAGTCAATATCTCACAAGCTTCATCAATGGGGAAGCATCACCACCATCTGATATGATCATCGCACCAAATAGGTCAATGGCAACTGGTTAGAAGATGATCACAAACCCATAATTTATCACACGGAAACGGTTAGATAGGCTGCTATGAGGATGGATAACGGGCACGTTGAATGAAGATGCTCTTAGCCTCGTAGTTGGACTTAAATCATCTCAAGAAGTTTGGACAACATTACATGGTGCATATGCTCAAGACTCTTAAAAGCGATAATTTTATCTCCTTCAAAAACTTCAACTGACTCGAAAGGGTACATCTTCCTTATCAAATTACATAAGAGAATTTAAAAATGTTTGTGATGACTTAGCTGCCTTAGGCAAGCCGATTGAAGACAAGAAGAAAGTTTTTTGGTTGTCAAATGGTTTAGGCACAAGATATAAGTCTTTTGTCACCACTATGATGAAACTACCAACACCCTCTTACAAGGAAATTATTCCATTACTTCAAAGCCATGAAACTTGGTTGCTGTCACATGAGAACTCAAGTCCAACCAGTCAAACTATGGCCTATGTGAGTCAACAAGGAAGATCACCCAATAGAAGAGGTCGTGGTGGCTTCTCCTCTAGAGGTCGAGGGTTTACTCAATACAGCCAACCCTATAGAAGTGAACACTCACTTAACAACAAGTTTACTGATGAACAACAAAAGCCACAACAAGGAAATGACGAAGCCCTCTTCGGTCATGGTTCTGTAACATCATACCAAATCTGGGGGAAACGAGGACATAATGCACTAAAATGTTGGCACAGATTTAACCAATCATTTGCAGCTGAAGACATTCCACAGGCCCTAGCTGCAATGACAATCAGTGACAACCAGGATAATGCAGACACTGAAGCATCTACACACATGATAGAAGATAAAGGTAAGTTATTTAATCTCAGAAAATACACTAGACTAGATTGTGTGATGATTGGAAATGGACACACATTGAAAATTTCACATATTGGTGATACACTAATAGGCACAGGACACAAAAGGGCGATAATTAATAACGTGCTATTAGTACCAGAGTTAAAGAAAAATCTTTTGTCAGTAAGCCAACCTACTAGTGACTACCCATGTGGTTTTGAATTTAACAATGATGGTTTTGTTATAAAGAACAGGGAAAGTAGAACAATAATGGTGAAGGGAAGTAGAAGACAAAATTTATATGAACTTAATGAAGTTCAACATCAAGCTTTCTTCTCAAACAGGAATCAGATAGCAACAGATCAAGTATGGCATTGGGGACTTGGGCACCCGCATAAAGTGGTTAGATTTTTGAATAAAAGGGACTTTATTAAAGTTAGCAGTTGGAATAATGAAAATGTGTGTGATAGTTGTCAGATAGGAAAGGCCTGTAGACTGCCTTTTATTTCTTCTCGTGATTTTTCTAATAAACCTATCTCAGTTATTCATTCTAATTTATCGGGTCCTGCACCAATTGCATCTTGTGATTGTTATCATTACTATGCTATCTTTATTGATGAATGCACACGGTTTATCTGGTTATATCCACTTAAAAGAAAATCTGATTTCTTCCAGTGTTTTCTTCACTTTCAAGCTATGGTGGAACGTCAGGTTGACACTAAAATTTTATTCTTTCAATCGAATGGAGGTGGTGAGTATTCATATGGTGGCTTCACATGTTATCTTGATAAGTATGGCATTATACATCACATCTCTTGTCCAAAGACACCTGAGCTAAATGGGCTAGCGGAACGGAAGCATCGTAATCTCATAGAACTGAGTTTAACCACGATGGCACATTCACTAGTTCCTAAGAGAAACTGGGTTGATGCCTTCTCCACATCGGTTTTTCTCATAAATAGATTACCATCTTCAGTCTTAGGAATGGATTCACCCTTCAAAAGGCTATTTGGAAAAATTTCAGATTTTAACTCTTTAAGAGTTTTTGGCAGCAAATGCTTTCCTTACCTTCGGGATTATGCACCTGACAAATTTGGGCCTAAATCGTTGCCATGTGTTTTCCTAGGATACAGTTCCAAACACAAGGGTTATAGGTGCTTGTACCCACCATCTGGACGAGTTTACTTCTCCCGAAATGTTATTTTTGATGAGCATAGTTTTCCATTCTCTAATCCCTCTCTCGTACATACTTCACAGGAGAACCACTTGATCACGACTTACAAAGATTGGCTTGACTGGGCTGAGTATACCATCATCATCACCACCTTCCAAAAGACTCATGATTCAGTTCCCTTACCATGTGATGAACCAAATGTCCGCGAGCCTACACCATCATCACCACCATTCCAAGGGCTTCAAGATTCAACTCCCTTGCCAATGTGATGAACCAAATGCCTCAAATCATGAATAGGACCCAATTCATAGTGATGGACATGATAGCATGGATCAAGATAATGGGTCATCTCATGTTTTTCATGATGACCATGCAAGCATTATTTATGATGATACGCCACAAGAATATCATGGTGTATGTGACAATGAACCTAGTAATGGAGGATCCGATTCACTTATCATTGAAGGCAATCAGTTAGTACAGTCCGTCCCGACTGCCTCCTCATCACGTAGCATCGGGCATCACATGACAACACGATCCAAATCGGACATAGTCAAGCCCAATCCAAAATATGCCTTGCTATCACATGTTGATTAATCTAAGGAACCTAAGTCTATACAAGCAGCCCTTCAACATCCTGGATGGACATCGGCTATGCAAGAAGAAATCAAAGCATTAAATCTGAACAAAACATGGATTCTTGTGCCCAAATTACCTCATATGAATGTTGTAGGCAGCAAATGGGTCTACAAGATAAAACTCAAAGCTGATGGATCCCTAGAACATCTTAAAGCTCGACTTGTGGAAAAAGGATTTAACCAAATTGAAGGCCTCGATTTCTCAGAAACATTATCTCTGGTAGTATCCATACAGTCCTATCTATTGCAACAATGAAAGGTTGGAACGTTCATCAACTTGACGTCAAAAATGCATTTCTTCATGGGGTATCTAACTGAAACAATCTTTATGAAACAACCACCTGGTTTTGAAGAACCAAGTCATCCTCCTATGTTTATCAGCTTCAAAAGGCACTTTATGGACTTCGGCAAGCCCCTCATGCCTAGTTTGATCGGTTTAGCAACTATATTCTTACTCTTGGATTTTATTGCAGTTCAGCTGATCCTTCTCTATTTATCTGTCGCAACCAACATGGAACTCTCATCTTAGATCTTACTACTCTATGTCAATGATATTCTAGTCGTAGGCAACAATACTCTCATATTGAACCATTTCATCAAACTCCTTGGTTGAGAGTTCTCGAAGAAGGATCTTGGATTTTTCCACTACTTCCTAGGCATTGAGGTAACTCGTCTCTCCAGTGGATTGCACCTTTCACAAACTAAATATGCCACTGATTTTCTTGAACGAGGCAATATGTTGCATTGCAAACTTGTCTCCACACCCATGGTACAGAAACGTGTCCATGATGTCACATCTCCCTTATTGACTGATTCCACTCACTATCGAAGTAGTGTTAATGGTTCGAAATATTTAACCTTAACTAGGCCCAATCTATCCTTCAGTGTGAATAAGGTTTGCGAACACATGGCTGCCTCCACTGAAGATCATTTTCATGATGTTAAGAGAATACTGCGATTTATTAAGGGTACACTAACCCATGCCACTCAACTTCACTCTAGAGTTTTAATGAATTTGTCTGCCTTCTGCAATGCGGATTGGTCCGTTGCCAACAAACTCGTCAGTCTGCTTCAGGCTTCTGTGCTTTTCTTGGTCCCAATTTCTTTCTTGAAGTGCTAAAAAGCAAACAATTGTTGCTAGATCTATCACTGTAGCTGAGTATCATTCTATGGCCTCTACAACAGTTGAGCTCACATGGCTTTCTTTCCTCTTTCGAGACATTGGTGTGCCACTACATCAGCCACCGACTCTCTACTATGATAAACTCGATGCTTTATATCTCACCATTAATCTAGTCTTTCATGCCCAAGCCAAACACATTGAAATCGATTATCATTATGTCATGGAGAAAGATGCACTCGGTTCTCTTATGAACAAGTTTGTCTCCTCTTCCAATCAGCTTGTAGACATATTTACGAATCACTACCACGAGAGCCGTTTGCTGCTATTTCTGCGAAGCTAGGCCTTGTCCCTTGACCTAGTTTGAGGGAGGGTATAAAGCATGATAAGCATGATACATCAGATCATATCTACAATGAAGATATGAAAATCCCAACCATATTGGGAAAGACTGACGTGTGAAGAAAATCAGATCATATCTACTGTGTGAAGATAATAAGATCATATCTACAGTAAGATAGATCCTATCTACAATGAAGATCCCAACCATATTGGGAAAGACTGATTCTCATTGAGATATAGTTCCTTGATTTGTGTAAAGTCTGATACTCCTTGATTTTTGTAAAGCCTTGTAAAGAGGATCTGTACCCATTCTACATAAAGAAGAAAATACAGTATCCTTCTCAATAAGAAAAACAAGAGAAGAAATTCAATCTCTATATTGTGGAGAGAGAGATTTAAGAAATGGGACTTTAAGAGATAATGCAAGTTTGAAATGAAGAACAATGGAGCATGACTAGGAGAATCATTTTAAACGGCTGAGTTGTGCGGAGAGATTCGGAGAGATTTAAAAAATGGAACTCTCAGAGATAATGCAAGTTGAAATGATGAACAATGAAGCACGAATAGGAGAACCATTTTAAATAATTGAGCTGTGGGGAGAGAGATCCGAGAGAGATTTTAAAAATGGGACTCTAAGAGATAATGTAAGTTTAAAATGAAGAACAATGAATCGCGAATAGGAGAACCGTTTAAACGATTGAATTCTAGGGAGAGAGATTCGGGAGAGATTTAAAAATTGGACTCTAAGAGATATGCAAGTTTGAAATGAAAAACAATGAAGCAAGAATAGGAGAACCGTTTCAAATGATTGAGTTATGGGAAGAGAGTTTCAGAGAGGGGTTTAAAAAATGAGACTCTTAAGAGATAATGCAAGTTTAAAATGTAGAACAACGAAGCACGATTAGGAGAACCGTTTTAAACGGTTGAGTTGTGGTGAGAGAGATTCAAAAAAATGAGACTCTAAGATATAATGCAACTTCAAAATGAAGAACAATCAAGCATGAATAGGAGAACCGTTTTAAACGGTTGAGTTGTGGGGAAAGAGATTCAAAGTGAGATTTAAAAAATGAGGTACTAAGAGATAATGAAGTTTGAAATGAAGAACTATGAAGCACAAATAGGAGAACCATTTTGAACGGTTGAGTTGTGGGGAGAGAGATTCGGGAGAATTTAAAAATGGGACTTAAAGAAATAATGTAAGTTTGAAATGAAGAACAATGAAGCACGGCGTTTTAATAAATGGTGGAGTACTGAAGAGAGAGATTCGGGAGAGAGATAAAAAAAAAAATGGGACTCTAAGAGATAATGCAAGTTTGAAATGAAGAACAATGAAGCACGAATAGGTTAACCGTGTTAAACAGTTGAGTCGTGGAAAATTCTGAAATGGCTTCAAATTAGTTTAAAATCAATTTTTGTTATAAGGATTTTTTTGGTAGAAGAATGTAAAATTTTGGCACGTTTTTTGATGCACCCTTTCCCTTAATAATATAGATAAATAAATTGGGTTTCCATAAAAATAAAAAAAAAAGAAAATAAAAGAAAATCTAAACAGTTATGATTTAGTGCCACGTGTTGCACCTGCATCGGTCAGATCTCGAAAATAGTAACCAATCCGAATAATTAGTGACTGAGAAAGAAATTATGAAGTAGACAATTCTACCCCCAAAAAAAAATGATACATGTGTTTAACGTGATGAAACGTAATTACGTCTCTCTCACTCAGTAATTATACTAAATTCATATTATTTAAAACAAATACATTTTATGCATATCTACAAAAAATTCAATACTAATTTCAAATGTAAATATGCAAAGAAATTAAAGGCTAGGGCTTAGTAAGAGTTCTTAAGAACTTCAACTATTTATTTATTTATATATTTGATTCTAATCTTACCTTTTGTTTTGATAAATTAGTTACTATAAGTAAAAAAACATGTTACTTTATTAGTTAACAAAAGTATGATAACGAAACTAATTGAGTGGAGAAAGGGGCAAACATTTTACGGAGTTTATGGCTGTCTTTGAATCAAGTTATCTTTGAAAACACCACGGTTTCATTTTAACACCTTGAAGCTTTGATCCGTGCTTTCAATAGACTCATATTACTTGAATAAAGTCTCACAACCATCGAAATATAAAAACCATCACTTATATCAAATTGATTTCTCCACCATTTACAGTTATAAAGTTAAATTTTGATTGTTTAGCAGTTGATTATCCTGGTGTTGCAAGTGCTGGAGGAGTTTGCCGAGATTCAAATTGTTTCTTTTTTATGTGGGTTCTCTCTTTCCTTGAGCCAAACATTAATTATTGTGGCTGAAGGTTGTAAACGATCCGGATCACGTACTTCAATGCACACGAACCCAAATCTGCAGCGGAAGATCTCTATCGAACCGGATAACGTCCCACGTCAGAATATGTGATTATTAGAACCACATACAATCAAGCCACACTCAATCGACTTAGGACTTTATATGGAACCTCAATAGCAAATCCAGATCTCTTAAAGAAGAAGAGTTGAAGAGAGGAGAGATTCTCTAAGTTCGAATCTCACCCAAACGTAATGGGTAGGGAGGAGGAGTTTTCTATAAATAGAAGACCCAACTCAACTCCTCCTAGGACCCTCTCTCATAATCCAATTAGGAGATAGTTATCTGCATCCATACTTCTAATCAATATGGACGTCCCAATGAGTGTGGACACCGGGTCGGCCCAAACAAGTCGGGCCAATCGGGTTGACCCATCTTTAAAATCTAACATCTTCCACTCGTCCATAATGAGTACGAAGTGTGCATCTCTCTCATGTGCATCTTTCTCATGTATATCTTATCTTCCTATTATGGATGTTGATCATGCATGTCGTTGAGCGTGCCACCAACGAGGACAAAGTAACGGACGAGCGACTCCATATCAAATTCCATAAAACTGAAGTGGAGATATACTCTCAAAAGTCTCGCCTATGCCCCAGACTCATTTGGCCACATCGAATTGAGTATTTCTAATCCCTCATGAGCTCAAGCTCAGATCTCTATATTCAACTACAAGATTCATGTTAATGTGCGCATTAAAAATAATTCATATAGGCTACATATATATCAGATACATATGGGTAAAAGATGTGAAACATGAAATGATAATTTTAAAACATAAGCACATATCTCTATGAATCGTCTCTCTATAAATGTGATGCCAAGTACTCTTCCCTAAGCCTCATGTCATTTAGCTTCGACCTAACTGCTTTCCCAGATAAACCTCTGTTAGACCGTATGTGCATGGCCATAGGAAAGTAAGCTAGAGTAGCGATCGTCAAATCTAACCTCTCGGTATGATCAAAGGTACTAAGCGTATAAGTTGATCCACTCTAGGACCATCCTGATCTCACATAGCAAGGAAATAGGGATCCATTCTCTTGCTCTTAAAGGAAAAGTGTCTCTAATAACACGTGTATCCAACACATAGTACGATGGAGCCCTGAACCCAGCCAAGGGTATGTCAACCTCCTACACCGTATGGATATTAGTCTAGTCGCAATCTATATATGCACCTAACTTGAGCACCTTAGTCCAAGTCACAACTTTCAAGCGCCTTGATTAAGGTCTCACATCTGGCTCTAATCAAGTAATATTTGATTCCCTAAGGAATCTCATCCTGGCTCTCCCATGGTAACATATAACTCTATAGAGTCCTCTAAATGCCCCCGATGGCATAAGTAGTCTTTATGTCTCATCCTGCTCGCAATGCATGCGTCAGGGTTGGTCGTTGTGTGAGAAGCCGACCACTAACCTGGTGACATATGTATCCACATCCTCATAATATGGATATAATGTGTGTGTAATGTGTACATATAATACACAATCTCATGCCTCATGAAAAGATAAACTCTATTAAATTATCACGCATGAAATATAAAGTAATATGAGATATCTACATAACAAATGTAAATAAGACTGTTCCACCTAACACAAATCACAATCTACGTAATCCCATCTCTCGAACATGAATCTTAAAAGCTTGTCTAGCTATAAGTTTAGTCATGGGATCAGCTATCATATGATGAGTACGGATATGTGTAAGGGACACGTCTCCATGTACAACTCTGTCTCTAATGTAATGATAGTGAATGTCGATGTGCTTAGTCTTGCCATGGTATTTGGGGTCCTTGGCGTAGGCCAATTATGCCATGCTATCACTATAGATGGTGATTGGCCCTACACCTGAAGACTCCAAGTTCCTGTAACAATCGCCTTAACCAAACGACCTCCTGGACGGCTGCACAACAAGCCATGTACTCTGACTCCATAGTGTACAACGCGACGATGACCTGTTTTTTGCTACTCCAAGAGATGGCCCTGCCACCTTGCAAGAATGTGTATCCTGACATCGACTCTCGATCGTCTAGATCGTCTGTCAAGTTCGCATCACAGTAGCTTCATAACTGCAAATCTGCTTGCTAAAAGCAAAGCATGTAATCTGTTGTGCCACGTAGGTATCTAAGAACCACGAAACTAATATCAGGTTGAGTACACATCATGGCGTACATCAGACTATCTATAGCACTAGCATAGAGAACACTAGTCATTTGTTCCTTCTCTTTCATTGTCTCTGGACAAAGACCAAGATGCAACGAAGCACCCTTCTCAACAAGAGTGTCAATGAGTTTAGCATCGTGCATTATGAAGCGCTCAAGTACCTTCCTTATGTTACTCTTCTGGGACAAACAAAGAAGCCTTTTAGCGTGATTTCTATGAATCTTAACACCTAGCACGTAATTTGCCTCACCCATATACTTCATCTCAAAACAAAAGAAAAACCAATCTTTAGTGGCGACAATCATCTCATTGTCATTCCGTGCTATCAAAATGTCGTCAACATACAACGACAAGATAAGAAAACTCCAACCATAATGTCGAACATACACACAATGGTCGTTCTCTATCATTGTAAAGCCAAAATCTATAATGGCTCGATGAAATTGAAAATACCACTATCTGGATGATTGTTTTAAGACATAGGAGCGTTTGAGTCTACAAACTTTGCACTCATGCCCCTCGGCCACGAAACCCTCTGGCTTATCCGTATAGATCCCCTCATCCAGTTCTCCATTGAGAGCGCAATTTTGACAACCATTTGGTAGAGTTTCAAATCAAGGTGTGAGATAATAGCTAGAATGAGGCGAATGGAGGCAAATCTCACTACTGGTGAGAGCATCTCCTCGTAGTCTATACCCTTTCTCTGGGTATAACATTTTGCTATGAGACGGGCCTTGTATCTCTATACACTTCCATCTGCCTTGCGCTTGACCTTTTACAACCAACTTGTTTCTAATGGTCCTACATCTAGGAGGAAGATTAACAAGTTCCTAGACTTGATTCTTCTCTATGGAATTCATTTCATCTTGCATTGAAATTATCTATTTCTGCGTAGTAGGTGATGATAACGCCTCCTGGTATGAATCAGGCTCATCATCATCAAGCGTGGCAGTCATGAACAACTAACCCTCAATCGTGAAACGACGACAAGGAATCTGTCAACGACTACTCCTACGCATAGGATTGTTGGAATCCGTGCTCTTAGGGACACTCCCACTGGGCAGTAATCCACTCCTACTATTCATAACATCCATAGAATCCATAGGATCCTGTTGAGAACCGACATTCTCAGTGGTGTTTGGATATGTGGTGATCTCCGCTGATCCCAATAGATCTGGCTCATTCTTCTCGAAGAGCTCCAAATTCATCCCTGGTCTCTTCCTGCTTGGGAAATCATTCTCGATGAAATCCACATCACATGACTCAATCTGTGTCAGTACCCCATCGGTTTGTTCACGGACAAAGACGTAGCCCTTAGAGTACTCTGAGTATCTTACAAAGATGAACTTAACGGTTCTCTTTTCTAGCTTCCCTTTCGGGTGGGAAGGAACGTGAACATAACCTGTAGATCCCCACGGACTCATGTGGGTTAGGTCAGGTGCTGCTTGTCCATAACTGGTATGGTGTGCTTAGAACTGACTTCGTAAGGACACAGATTAAGATGTAGGCCACAGTCATAAGTGAGTCTTCCCAAAAACTAATGGATAGGGACGCATGCGCAATCATCGACCTCACAATGTCTAACAAAGTACAGTTCATTCTCTTTGTTATGCCATTCTGTTGAGGTGTTCTTGGGATCGTCAATTGCCTACGGATTCCCTTTTATTCACGTAACTCTAGAAACATATCAGATAAATACTCACGTCCTCTATTGGTTCGGAGACACTTGATGTGTCGATCCAATTGGTTCTCGACTTCCACCACGAAGCGTCTAAAGAAATCTAATGCTTCCAACTTGTGAGAAATCAAGTACACAACCGTATCACGTGTAATCATCGATGAATGTGATGAAATAGGACTCTCTGTGGCGGGTCCTAACATTGAGTGGTCCATATATGTTAGAATGAACTAACTCTAAAGGAACATTTGTTCTCATTGCCTTACCAAATGATTTCCTACATGACTTACCGGCCAAACAATGCTCACAAACAGGTAATTTAACCTCGGCAAGCGATCCTAGTAGGTCTGCTTTAGCCAATCGGTTCATCCTCTCTATCCCTGTGTGGCCTAGTCTAGCATGCTATCTCAATGAATCAGAAATAACAACATCATCATCATAGGAAGTCAAATTAGAAACCAAATTTGTATTAAACCATCATAAATACATCCCCTACCGTATAAAACCAACTCTAACGAAATGGAGATACAATCTATACTAAAAATAACGGAAAAAATTAGTCTAAGTATCTCCACTAGCTATAGCAGATTACTTTGGACATGTCTCTTTCCTCTACGCTTCCCTCTTTAGGGTGCTTGGTACCTTTGTCTGCCTTAGGCGCTTCCTCAGTTGTTTCCCTCTGTTGAGGTACCTGATCCTTACGCTTGTGCCTAGACCTAGATGTCTTATGCTTCACCGATTTGGCTAAGAGCACAATGCTATTAGACCTTGCGGTCTGACGCTCTGCCTCGAACTCAAGATGATGGACAAACCGTTGAACGTTTTAATGTTCTCATTGTGCATCATGACGAGCCTCATGTGCTCCCACAAGTTAGGTAAGGATCTCAAAACAGCAAGAATCTGTCGCTCATCTATCAGGAAATTCCTTGCGGCTTTGAGATCTCGTATCATAGACAACATCTTCCTAAGAGGCTCAACCATGCTCACGATGGGATTCATCTTGTTGATCTCAAATCTCATTGTCAGTGCTTGTAATCTGGTGGCTGAGGTACCAGCGAACACGAGTTTCAGTGTGTTCCAAATCTCAAGTGCAGTCTTATAGGCCTCGAATTCGCCAAAAATATCAGTGTGCATACTATTTAACATAGTAAATCGTACACAACGATCCTTCTTCGCCCAAGCCTGATAGGCCTCCATGTCTCTACGATGCTAGGTAATGGTTGCCTCCTCTAGATAATCTAGGTTATGTGATAAAGTCTCCTGGACCTCGGACTCATCCAGCAAATATTGGATCTTCCTATGCCATTTGTCATAGTTCTTACAATCCAATTTCTCACCCTTGTTTAAGTCAGTTGCTATTCTCTTAACGACCATACAACTACAATGAAAGTGTACATATCTCTAACATCTCATATACACACACATTGTTGATCTTGCATCATTATCTAGGACTAAACAATAGTATTAATCTTTTATTTATCAGATCAAAAATACACTAGGTCATAATGCCTAATCATCACCAATACAATAAAATTATAATATTATTTTTAATCCACAATATGCAAAACCCTTCTAGGAAATAACATAATCTTAACTAGGATGTTATTGGCATGTTAAGCTCATATAACCATGCAAATAATCTTAAATTATGATATTATTTACATGTTAACCTCATATAATCATGCAAATAAAAATAATTAAATCATGATATTATTTACATGCTAACCTCATATAATCATACAAATAAAATTAACTCTAAACATGATATTATTTACATGTTAACCTCATATCATCATGCAAAAAAAATAATCTTTAATTCATGATATTACTTACATGTTAACCTCATATAATCATGTAAATAAAATAAACTCTAGATCATGATATTATTCACATGTTAACCTCATATAATCATGCAAATAAAATAATCTCTAATTCATGACATTACGTACATTTTAATCACATATAATCATGCAACTAAAATAAACTTTAAATCATGCTTTAAAACTCTAATATCAAAATTCAAAATAGACATGAATTTCAAGGTCTGATCCAGGCACGCTCGGTAGCCAAGAGCAACAGGCGCGTGCAACATCACGCAACAAGGGCGCACAAGACAGGACATCACGTAGCCGGGCGCGCAAGTCGCCCAGTAGCAGCATGCTCGCACAGCAGCCCAAAGGCAGCAGGCCCAGCTCACTGGCCGCCCACCGACAGCCCAACGCGCAGGCCCAGCACAACCTATCCAGTAGGCAGCCCAGCACAGCAGGCATGTGCGCCCAGCCCAACACAGCAGGCGCGCTGGCCCAAAACGCAGACAACCCAGCGCAGTTGGCACGTAGGCCCAGCGCAGCTATGCTCGCGCGGGCAACCAAGCTTGCAGCCCTAGCGCAGAGGCACAATAGCTCAGAGGCGTGTGTGCAAGTGCCCCAGCCCAGGTGCACACGAAAGCATAGCAACCCAATGGCATAGTAAATGATTAGACAAGGTTTCTCGACATACCTCAATCCAACGAAGATGTATCGCATCAGCTTTGATACCAATGAAGGTTGTAAATGATCCTGATCATGTACCTCGATGCACACGAACCCGAATCTGCAGCAGAAGATTTCTATCGAACCGGATAACGTCCCACGTCAGAATATGTGATTACTAAAACCACATACAATCAACCACACTCAATCAACCTAGGACTTTGTACGGAACCCCAATAGCAAATCCAGATCTCTTGAAGAAGAAGGGATGAAGAGAGAAGAGAGATTCTCTAAGTTGGAATCTCACCCAAACACGAATTCACTTAATGGGTAGGGAGGAGGAGTCTTCTATAAATAGAAGACGCGACTCAACTCTTCCTAGGAACTTTATCTTCTAATCCAATTAGGAGAGAGTTATCCACATCCATACTTCTAATCAATATGGACATCACAATAAGTGAGGACACCGGGTCGGGCCGAAAGGGTCGGGCCATCTCTAAAATCCATCAATGGCCGAATTAGAAGAAACTCTTGAAGTTTTTCTGGTAGTTCAACATAGGGATTTTCAGTGTATTATATTTGAAGGAGACTCCTTATCAATGTTTTAAAACCCAGCTCAGATGTTAACCTGGTAAAGACAACGGGTTGGATCAACTCGATTGAACCGGTGGATGAACCCAGATCAACTCATTAAAGTGTTGTTCAATGTACTATAATTTAAATATAATAATATAAAAAATAAGAAATAACTATTCTTTGAATAAAGCATTTTCTACCAATATTTCAAACACCAAACATGCACCAATAGTCCAAGTATATAAGAACATGACAACAAATCAACTTACCTCTTTTTTTGTCTTTTGTCTTGAATCTTAAAAAATTGTTGAAGAATCTTGAAACTTAGAGAAAGTGGTGTGGCTCCCAAAACTTCTCTCCTCTTAATTACTTGGAGAAAGTGGGGTTGAGCTCCCAAAGCTTTTCTTCTCTTAATAAGACAAAGAAACAAACCCCAAATAACAAAACCTCAAAAGACACAAAACCCTAATTGCTTTAAAGTTAACTATGTATTCAAAAATAGCACACATGTAGTGACCCAACCGGGTTTTCATTATTATCTTAACTCGGCCGGGTCACTGGTTTAACCAGCTTTAACCAATGGGTCTTGTTGGGTTTTAAGAATTAATGGGTCAAAAGCCCACCCGGCTCGATTATATCAATGGGTACCGGTTGAACCGGTTAGGCCGGGTTTCAAAACACTGCTCCTTATTAGTACTTATTTTAGTGATTTAAATTCAAGTAATTAATTAAGAAACTTAAGTAATTAGTTTACTTAAGTTAGGTGAATTAAACCACTTAAATAAACTGAAACTAGTTTATTTATGTTGTACATACTTATTACTTTAAACTTCACATAAGTTAAATAGTTTTAAGGCTTAATTAAGTAGTCTAGGTTCATTGAACCAAGACATCCTAAAGCCCATGATCTTTAATGCCACTTAATGCCACCACTCCTATATAAGGAGAGGTGAAGAGCCCATGGAATGTATTCCGAGGGAGAAAGTTGGTGAAGACTACTCTTCTAAAAAGTAGCACAGAATAAAGAGGAGGTTCAACGAAGAAGGTTTGATCTTCTAACAAAGAAATTCTTTGTCATGGATTCTTCATGATACAAACAGAATTTTATTTGGTGTCCAATTTGATTTATGAATCTGTTTATAAACAGATTTCAACATTGGTCTATTACTAACTTGGTAAAACCAGTAGCCAAATGGTTACTGAAGAAATTATTATTATGCAAATAGATCCAGATGGGTTCCCTCTATCCAGAATAGAGGATGACTTGAGACCAAACCATTTTGAGAATAGAAACTATATTTCTATTTGTGAATTTATATGTTCTCAAACATATTGGTGAAAAGACCCATATTTCTAAAAGGTCTTTATTTGGGCCACGCATTGTTTGGTTATAAATTGATCCTATATGAGGTTCAATATTGATTAAATTATGTGGGATTAATTATTTATGTTTTTTTTAAAGACATCAAGCGCGAGAAAGATAGATGCTTGGTTTTTGCCGATTAGTGCAAAATCGATGGGAAACAGATCGAGTCAAAGCTAAGTTGAATCCCGGAGATAGTGTTGCCTTAAATCCCTTGCACATTTTGGTAGGCTCCAACTATCTTCAAGAAGGTTTACGTGCCTCTGAGCTAGATCGTGATATTTTTCTATTAATTCATTTGTCAATTTCTTAATTTGTCTAAAGCAGTCGTTTGTGCAGGGATAACTGTCAATTATTTTATAGGTAATTATATTTCCAACAATTTGAAGATATGTCTAACTCCATGGTTGCTTTGACATATTTGACGCCGCTTGGACTTGTTCCTGCCAAGACTATTCGCTTTGATGGAAAGAATTATCGTCGTTGGGAGCAAAAGATGGGGTTCTACTTGAAGCAACTCAAGGTATCTTATGTGCCGATAGACCCATGTCCACAACTAGCATTAGGACCACGAACAAATCATGATGATACTGCAACAGCAATTAAAGAGATTCAAAATTGGATTGGTGAAGTTTGCATTTGGCGCTCCAATATTCTAAACTCGATGACTAATCAACTCTATAATCAATACTCGAAAGAGGGAAAGAGTGCAAAGGAACTATTGGACATGCTGAAAATGTTTATATTGTTGAAGAATATGGAACTAAGAAATTTCAAGTAACTACATCGAATTTAAGATGGTAGATGGAAAGACTATTCTTGACCAGGTTCAGGAAATCCAGAAGATAGCTGATACGATCACTACAGTCGGAATGCAATTAGATGAAAACTTTCATGTTAGCATCATAATCTCAAAGCTTCCACCCTCTTGGAAAGTTTATCGTACCAAGTTGATGCACAAGACTGAAGACATGTCGCTTGAAATGCTTATGCATCACATTTGAATGGAAGGTGAGGCACGCCACCGAGACAAGACGAAGGAACCTACACCCAAAGCTCATATTGTGGAAATGAAGTCATTAAACAAGCATGGACCAAAGAAACACGACTTCAAAAACATGATAAATATAAGAAGAATGATGGTAAATGGTGAGAGAATCCAAGGACATCATCTGCTTCACATGTGGAAAGAAGGGCCATATATCTAGATACTGTCGACACAAAAAAGAAGGACAAGAACACCAGAGGAAAAAGGATGAGAAGGATGATGGGCTTGTTGTTGTCATCACATAATCTAATATGGTTCAAGAGGATGCTGGATGGTGGCTTGAAATCGGTGCTAGCTGTCATATTTGTATTAACAGAAACATGTTCACCTCCTATGAACTAGTGGGGGATGAACTGAACATGTTTATGGGTAATGCCTCATCCTCAAAAGTAGTTGGGAAAGGTCTATGGAGTTGAAATTTTCCTCTGAAAAGATTGTTCTTCTCAAAGAAGTCTTGCATGTCCCTAACATCAAGAAGAATCTTGTCTCTGGAACTTTTCTAAGTAAGCATGGTTTCAAAATGGTTTTTGAGTCAGACAAATTTGTTTTGACTAAAATAGGTGTTTTTGTTGGAAAGGGGTACATTGTATCTGGTATGTTTAAGATCTATGCCATAAATTCAGTAGTTGTTGCTTATATTGTCCAGCCTGTTGAACTTTGGCATGGAAGATTGGGCTAGGTAAATTACAACTCAATTAAGAACATGACCAAGATGGGATTGATTATAAACCCAACTAGTGAACATACTGAAAAGCGTGTTGCATGTAGTAAATGCAAAATCACTAGGAAATCGTTCAAAGGAGTCAAATGATCATCTAAACCTCTAGAGTTGATTCATAGTAATGTTTGTGAAATGACAGATGTGCTAGCAAGAGGTGAAAAGTGTTACGTCGTCACTTTTATAGATGATGCATCCAGGTATGCATGTATCTATTTACTTCTAACAAAAGATGAAACTTTTGACAGGTTCAAAGGATACAAAGTCGAAGTAGCAAATTTTCATGAAACCAAAATCAAGACTTTTCATTCCTATAGAGAATGAGAATATAAAAATGCAGATCTTATCAAGTTTTGTGAAGAAAATGGGATTCATCATGAAACATCTGCCCCTAACACACCCAAACAAAATGGCATAGCTGAAAGGAAGAACCGAATTTTGACTAAAATTGTTAACATTATGCTAGTCAGTTCGGGTGCACCTTCTTATTTATGGGAAGTAGCACTAATGTCTACTTGTCATATTATTAACAAGTTACCTCAAAGGAAGATGAATTTCACGCCATATGAGGTATGGAAAGGAAAAGGCCAAATTTTAGTTTTTTCAGAGTTTGGGATTGTCTGGCACAAGTTAAACTCTCTAACGTACATAATCCTAACGTTGGACTTAGAGGCACCGATTGTGGCTTAATTGGCTATTCAATGACAAGCAAGGCCTATAGGTTTCTAAATCTAAAAACCCCTATCCCCCTCCCACTCTATAGTTGAATCAACCAATGCTGATTTCTTGGAACATATTTTTTCATTGAAAAAGGAACCACAATTAGTGGGGGTAAGTGACACCTTAAGCCAAAACCAAAAGAGAGAGGAATTCGAAGTCCCAAAAAATCTTAAACCTAGAAAAAGCAAGAGAACAAAAATTCCTAAAGATCTTGGTCCAAACTTTTGTGATAGTGAACGAATAATCCATATTGGTAGACGTACCAATGTGGAGCAAGATCGTACGAGTAATCGCAGTGTACTACGAAAATAATGCTGCAATGCTCAAGGCATATGATGAGGTCTATAATGGAAAATCCAGACCAATTCCTATGAGACACAATCATGTTAGGGGATTGATTTCTGAAGGGACTATGGCCATTCAATACGTAAAGTCCAAAGAGAAACTAGCAAATCCCTTAACCAAAGGTCTTGGGAGAGATATGATCTCATCTACATCAAGGGGGATGGGACTAATTGCATGTGTTTAAGTTGTACTTGGTGGCAACCCAACTTGAAAAATTTTCAAGTTCAATGAGACAAACAATCCAAGATTATAACTATGATTTAATGCACTATAATAAAATATGTTTCCCTTCCTATGATGTAATAGTGCAACTCCTGTAATTGATTTCCTTGCAAATGACCTATGCTAAGTGACGAGGTTGAGAATGTAATTCTCTTAATGAATTTATAGACATAAGTTATTGGAGTGTAACATGATCACTCTTATACTCACCTTTCTGAGTGTGGAACATTAGTCACTTTCTATGAGACAACAGGCTGTCTCTAAAGCACTCAATAAGTCTGGGATTAAGCATAGACTATAAAGTGCTAGCTTAAGAAGTATAACTTTGTCTAAAATAATGTGTGTGACAAATCTGTTTATCTATATGGGTTCATTAGTTCAAGGTTCTATCCACTAAAGTTCTCTGATAAATGTTTGGTTTTTTAACACTAAATGAAAGTTCAATTCCTCATTTATGCACATAACTTTCTTAGAGGCCAAATTTTTTAAGTATACTTAAATCAAGTGGGGAATTGTTGTAGTGATTTAAATTCAAGTAATTAATTAAGAAAAATAAATGATCAAACTTAAATAATTAGTTTAATTAAGTTAGGTGAATTAAACCACTTAAATAAACTGAAACTAATTTATTTATGTTGTACATACTTCTTTAAACTCCACATAAGTTAAATACTTTTAAGGCTTAATTAAGTAGTCTATATGTTGGGTGGGGTCCAAGCCCATGAGTAGGGACCAACCCCACTCACGTGAGTATTGCGAGAGCCTTAGAGCTCTCACACTTAAAGAAAAAAAAATCAGAACAAGGATTAAAGACAAGAAAAAATTTTGGGGTTTTTTTCTTTGGGTGAAGAAAGACGAAAGAAAGCTAGGGTTCTCTTGGAGTTTCATCTTGGTGCTCAAGAAGAAAGTGTTTTGTGCTTATTCTCTTCACTTTTCCACTACATTACTTTTATGATTCTCCAACAAAGCTGGAAGGCTTTATAGTTGTGGTGAGTTGCTGTCTTTGTTGGAGCTTGGAGAGGTAAATCTTGTATCTTTTCGTCTACTTGTATTACCTCAAGTTTTGGGCAAAAACTTGAGAAGAAACTATTGTACTATTTCTAATTTTGAGATAGTACAGTATTTGCTTGGAGTTTTCTCGTGGTTTTTCCCTTCTCATTGGAGGGTTTTCCACCTAAATCTCGGTGTTGTGGTTTGCCTTCTTTATGTTTGATTTTTTACCTCAGTTACTTGAATTTTTTTGTTATTGCTGTTTTTTGGTTTGGCTTGATTGCATTTTCTCTATTTGTGCTGGTTACTTTGATTTGCACACAGGAAGACAATTCACATCCCTTGTCTTCCCCAAACAAATGGTATCAAAGCAAGGTTGTTTGGGGTGTGGTTGTGTGTGGATTGAACTGAAAGGCTAAAAAAATAGGATGGTTAACCTAAATGGCTCAAATTGGTTGATTTGGAAAACCAAAATGGAAGATATTTTGTATTGCAAAGACTTGTATTCACCTATTGACGGTATGAAGCCAAATCAAGAGAGACGATTGAAGATGAATGGAAGGAACTGAACAGAAAGTGTATTGATCACATTAAGCAATGGTTGGATGATAGAGTATTCCACCATGTGTCTACTGAAACATCTGCCCATTCTCTTTGGAAGAAGCTAGAGGAATTGTATGAGAGGTAAACAACAAGAAACAAGGCTTTCTCGATAAGAAAGCTTGTGAATTTGAACTTCAAAGAAGGTGGTTCCATTGCAGAACATTTGAATGAGGTACAAAGCATTGGCAATTAGTTTTCTGCTATGAAGATGGTTTTGGATGATGAGCTCCAAGATTTGTTGCTACTTAGCTCATTACCTGATAGTTGGAAAATCTTGGTAGTGTCACTTAGCAATTCAGCCCCAGATGATGTCCTTACCATATGCCAAGTTACTAGTAGCTTGTTCAATGAGGAGACAAGAAGAAAATCAACGGGTACTGATAATTCCCAAGCTCTTGTCACTGAGAACAGCGGTAGGGTAAGCTTAGAAACAACCATGATCGTGAAAAATCCAAGGGGAGATCAAAATCAAAGGATAAGGTGAAGTGCTTTCACTGTGGCAAAGAATGCCACATGAAAAGAAATTGTAGACAGTTAAAGAAAGAGCAAAAAGAAAACAAAGCCAAAAATGATGACATGGAGACTGTTGTCACTCTTGATAGTGATGTGAGTGTTGTGGATGGTTGTGATGATTACTATATTAGTGTTGCATCATCTTCACAATCAATTGATTCGGTGGTTGATACAGGTGCCTCCTTTCATGCTACTTCACATAGACATTGTTCCTCATCTTACACGTCAGGAGATTTTGGCTCTGTGAAGATGGGAATAATGCTTCTTCACAAGTTAAGGGGAGATGTATGTATTGAAACTAATTTGGGTATGAAGTTGATGTTGAAGGATGTAAGGCATGTATCGGATCTTCGTCTAAATCTTATATCTGTAGGTTCTTTAGATGATGAACGCTACCAACTGACTTTTGGCAAATGGTGTTGTATTTGACCAAGGGTTCTCTTGTTGTTGCTAAAGGCAAGAAGTGTTGCTCCCTTTACAAAACACAGGCACATGTTTCCTATGGTGAAGTAAATACCACTATGGATGACACTTCAACAGATTGGTGGCATAGACTACTTGGCCACATGAGTGAAAAAGGTTTCCAAACTCTAGCAAAGAAATACCTTCTCCCAAACTTGAAGGGTACATCCCTAACTTCTTGTGATCATTGTTTATTTGGAAAGCATCATAGAGTTTCCTTTGCTAGGAGTCATCCAAAGAAGAAAAGAGAAATTTTGGACATGGTATATTCTGATGTTTGTGGTCCCATAGAAGTGAAGTCTCTATGTGGTAATTCTTATTTTGTTACTTTTATTGATGATGCTTCAAGAAAATTTTGGGTGTACTTACTAAAATCTAAAGATCAAATGTTTCAGTTTTTTCAACATTTTCATGCTAGGGTCGAAAGGGAAGACAAGAAACTTGTTGAAATGTCTCCATACAAATAATGGGGGAGAGTACACCTCAAATGAGTTTGAAGCCTACTGTACTAAACATGTTATAAGGCATCCGAAGTATGCTATCAGTGAGGAAGTTACCCAAGTCCTTTTGGGGTGAAGCAATACGTGCTACTTGTTACTTGATTAACATGTCTCCATCATTTCCTCTGGATGGTGATGTATCAGAGAGAGCTTGGACTCAACAGGATGTTTGATATTCTCACTTGAGGGTGTTTGGGTGCAAAGCTTTTGTGCACATACCTAACGAAGAAAGATCCACGTTGGATGAGAAAGCAGTGCAATGCATATTTGTGAGATATGCAGATGAAGAGTTTGGGTACATGCTATGGGATCCAGAGAAGAAGAAGATAATCAGAAGCGGAGATGTAGTGTTCCATGAAAACCAAAATATTTTAGATTTTGAGAAAGTTGAAAGGCCAAAGCAGGTTAGTGATGAGGTTGTTGACCTCAATCCAATTCCTTCTCCATTGTCACATGTTGTAGATGGGGAAGAGGTGCAAGAAGAGGAGGTGGTTGGTAGTGATGATGTACCAACACAAGGAGATTTTGAGTAGGGGAGCAAGTTCCTCGACAAGAGGTTTTTGAATCTCAACTTAGAAGATCTAGCAGAAAACATCAACCATCAAAGAAGTATGTAGTATCTCAATATATACTACTTACTGATGAAGGTGAATCAGAAAGTTTCCAGGAGCGTAATCTCATAAAGACAAATACAAGTGATTGAAGGTTATGCAAGAAGAGATGAACTCCTTGCATAATAATGATACTTATGAGTTAGTTGAGCTTCCTAAGGGCAAAAAATATTTGAAGAATAAGTGGGTGTTTAAGCTGAAAAATGGTGACAGTGAGAAGCAAGTGAAGTACAAGGCTCGATTAGTGGTGAAGGACTTTGGTCCAAAAAAGGGAATTGACTTTGATGACATCCTGTCTCCAGTTATGAAGATGTCATCCATTTGAGTGGTTTTGGGACTATCAGTTAGCTTGGACCTTGAGGTTGAACAACTAGATGTAAAGACTGTCTTTCGTCATTGTGACTTGAAGGAAGAGATCTACATAGCACAACCATAACGGGTTGAAGTGAAAGGAAAGGAGTACTTGAAGGAAGAGATCTACAAACGACAACCAGAAGATTTGAAGTGAAAGGAAAGGAGCACTTGGTTTGCAGGTTGAAGAAGAGTCTTATGGGCTTAAGTAATCCCCCAAGGCAATGGTATAATAATTTTGACTCATTTGTGGTTTGAAGTGAAAGGAAAGAAGCACTTGGTTTGCAGGTTGAAGAAGAGTCTTATGGGCTTAAGCAATCCTCCAAGGCAATGGTATAATAAGTTTGACTCATTTATGGTGGGTCATGGGTATGAAAGAACAACTGCAGGTCATTGTGTGTATGTAAGAAACATTTTGGATGGTAACTTCATTATCCTTTTGCTTTATGTTGATGACATGCTAATTGTTGCTCAAGATGCTAACATGATTGGTAGGTTAAAAAAGGAGATGTTCAAGTTCTTTGATATGAAGGACTTAGGGCATGCACAAAAAATTCTAGGTATGAAGATAGTATGTGACAGGAAAGCCAAGAAGTTATGGTTGTCACAAGAAAAGTATGTTGAACGGGTGCTTGAAAGCTTCAACATGACATGAAGGATGCCAAATCAGTTAGCAAACCACTTGCTAATCATTTCAAACTAAGTAACAAGATGTGTCCCACTACTAGGGAAGAAAAGGAAAAGATGGCATCTATCTCTTACTCCTATGTTGTAAGGAGTTTAATGTATGGAATGGTTTGTACAAGGCTGGACGTAGCTCATGCAGTTGGTGTTGTTAGTAGATAGCTTGCTAATCCAGGGAAGGAATATTAAGAAGCGGTAAAGTGGATTCTCAGATATCTAAAGGAAACCTCCAAGTTGTGCTTGTGTTTTAGGAGTGCAAAACCAGTTTTACGATGGAAAGAAAATCGTATGTTGTCTTTCTGTGCTTACATGGCATTAGCAGACAAAAGTGATGATGTGTCCACTTCTAATTGGTTACAGGTTCTCCCCTATTACGGGAAGGACCTTAGATGATTCAGATCCATCTAAGATAACTCGGCGTTATCTGAATTGTAGTTCTTAGAGCTGGTTTGATTTTTTGTAGCATGCAAGGTTGTTTCCATGATTGTTAATTCACTTTACGTGGTTTCATTCATTAAGTAAGTACCAATTTGTTTCATTCGCCAAATAAACACCAACAATGTTTATTCTATGACGAAACTTTTGGGAAAATTGCTATGGAGTGAAAGAGGCTATGGAGAAAAGGTATTGAAGCCAAGTATGGGAGTGAAGAAGGTGATTGGTACCCTAGGCAATATATGGGTTCCTACAGGGTTGGGCTTTGGAAAGCCATTGCTAGCACAGATGAGAAGTTCCGAAAAGGAATCAGTTTTAAGGTAAGATAGGGTACTAGAGTGAGGTTTTGGCTAGACAATTGGTGTGGGTATGGGCCTTTGAGGGTGCAATTCCAAGATCTAGTTCGGCTATCCTACAACGAGGAAGCATAGATAAGTGAGATGGTGAATAGGGATCCGGGTGGCATCTCTTGGAATCTGAATTTTAGAAGGGCGTTGTTTGATAGGGAGATGGCCTCGACATCACTGTTGATTGGAAAGCTTCAAGGAGTCGAGTTGGGTGACGGGCCAGATACTACACTTTGGACATGGGGGGAGCAAGGGCAATTTTCTGTCACAAATTTCTATATTGGATCTTGTTAAAGTTGTTTTGGGGCTCACAGGTACCTTCAAAGGTTCAATTCTTTAAGCAAGAGTGGGAACTATCATGATGTAGTACTGTCCTTATTTTGTATAAGGAAGGGTTTTTGGTTGGTTCTAGGCTAGGTGATTTCTGGTTTTAGTTTGAATCACCTGTCCTGTTCATCTCATGTATCCATTTTGTGTACATAGTAGTGGGGGGATAGCTATACTTGTAATCTCCATATTATTACTCTCTTATATTATTCTATACAATCTCTTTCTACCGATTAAAAAAAAAAAACGTTTAAGTATAAGTTGACAATCGCTTATTTATTAAAGTTTCTACTTAGGACTGAAACGTTCACCGACATAGGGGGTTACCATTTCCTTTACATTATACCCATTTATCTGTAAGTAGGTAGAATAACACTCTATGCCTTTATTCTTGCATTTTATCCGTTTTGAGTTACTGATCTCCTTCAAGATATATGCTTCATCCCTATATCTTGTACTAGCAATGCTAAATACCTACTTTAGGAATCTGCTTTATAGATCACAGCCGTAATTGGATTTGATATTGTCTCTGAATAATAATAAGTTTAAACGCGCCCAACTTTATTAATGCAGTTGTTAGTTCATCCAGCTACTTAATACAGCAAAAGAATGATAATCTTCTTCCATGCTTCCGTGATATTTGCATATGTTATTAACTGATTGGGATAAGTTCACTGTAGTTGTTTACTCGCATATCCTACATAAGATATCAACTTCCTTTATAAAATACAGAATGACATCAAACAAATCACCTCAATAATTTATCATACAGCCCAAAAAACCGCATTGGTGTCTCATATTTTACCCATTTGAGCTCATTGGTTGATCTTCTCTTATCCAGTTATCTTGGACTTCCTTTACAGATATGGTTTATAGTTTGATTGGTTCAGGATGTAACACCATGGGGCCAATGGTCAACTACAAGGTTTAAAGTATTGGTTTCGGATCGGGATTCAGTACCCTCCAAAACCGATATGAGTTGGTACGTATCGAGTATCGGCTGATTCCAATAAAGAAAATAAAGAAAATTTGATGTGTATCAGCCGATACCTAGTCTGACCGGCCCCCCTTAAAACTGATACAACTCGGCCGAGTCATGTGAAACCTTGGTACTTAACTGTGTTGCTTCTGGCGTGGTCTAATCTTAGATGTTTACTTGTTTGTTTAAAAGAAGACATTAAGAGAGCCCATTTCAACTCATCTGAAGTCAATTTTATATTTACTTCATCAGTTCTGGTGATTGTGAAATGTTTTGAGGAGTTTGGATACCTTTTCTGTTTTGAGACTTTTGTGTACAATTTCCATGTTGGAAATATGTAATACCTTCTGATTGATCAGATGGTTGGGATAAATGCTGGGTGCAAGGAATGACTCCATGGGATTTAGGGCAGCCAACACCTGTGCTTGTACATCTTCATCAGACAGGAGCTCTTCCCAAGGGCAGTGCTCTAATCCCTGGATGTGGCAAGTGTAAGCCAATTGATTTTCTTCACTTTCTTGTCATTACCATTAAGACTTCTTCATGTTATTTAGCTATACAAGTTGAAATGGACACATAGAGTTTCCGTTGAAGTTCTTTAACTATCAGATGAAGGTAGTAGGTGTTGGACACGGGAAGTTTATCAGTTTTTAAGTCTCTATCGAATTAGATCGTTGTAATCTGACACATATTGTAGTCAATGCATATAGATTAGAATATAAGATTTTCAGTTGGTAACATGATCTTTTATTCATGGATCTGGCTTGCACCTAGTTTTTAGTTGTATTCATTTACGTTATGATTTCTGACCAGCAGTAGATCTTTTCGTTTTTGACAGGGTTATGATGTGGTTGCAATTGCCAGCTCTGAACGTTACACTGTAGGTTTGAATGTCTCGGACAATGCCATTACGAAAGCAAGAGAGGTGAGAACAGTTTGTGATGTGTGAATATTTATACAACAACTGCCTAGCTAGAATAACATGGGAATCGTCATTTAATTCTCATTCCCAAACTTTCCTAAGTTGTTGAAGAATTCTGTTGTCGATTTAGACCTTTCAGAACCTCTTTCAAATAGGATCACTCAGGGATATATGTTGCCATGTTGCCTTCTCCACAGACAACATCTTATTTATATTGACATGACTGAACCCATCACATTCATCATCCGGAATCTCTCAGTCATTCACTGAAGACAGTGCTCGTTCATAGTCTTATTTTCATTGATAATTTAAGAAATGTGCTTATGATGTGGATGACATTTATAAAAGTGACTTCCAGTCAAAAAAGAATAAAAACAAATCACTGGATTATCCACAACTATGGTATCTGACCTCTGTATAGGCTTAGACACTTAAAATTTCTTAATTTTAATCATTAAACTAAAAACCAGAATGTATATTCCTAGTAATAAAACTACAGTAGAACACTACATTTACTAGCAGAAACCTTTAGAAAATAAGTGTAGAATAACAAAAATAACAAGCGTTAACATTTAAGGGGGGATTAATTCATCGATTGTTGGCTGTTCTCCTTGTTAAGAAAGAAAGGATAGCAAGAAAACAAGAAGCAAATCAAACGCACAAGACATAACTATTTACGTTATTTGGCCAAGATGCGTATGTCCACGGATTCACACCAGATTCCACTATGTTCAAAGCTCCAGTACAAGAGCAGTGATAAATAGTATGACAAATACCCTATGATTAGGGCTAACAAACAACCCTGTGAAATTACTATTTTACTAGAATCGAGGCTGGATCATCAGTACTTCCCAAATGCCTCAGTAGCATCAATCTCCACATGACAACACTCCTATGATATCTCACATGAAAATCTGGAACAGAATTCTGATTCATTTACTTCTCAAAGCATCAGTCTTAGTCAACCTATAAAATGAGCCTCGGCCCGCAAGACTAATATAGTTTTTGACCGAGAATTGATGACAGGATTTGCATTCTCATGCATTCTTTGTCCAACTTCTAGATTTTGAACCTTTTTTTTTTTAACAAAGTTTTCTTCTGGCAATTTTAGCCCTTTGTCGAAATAATCTCACTCTTCATCTGTGTGATATGTTAAATCAGTTATCTTCCTCGTCATTGGGCACGAATTATTTTACCTTTTTAACGGAGGACTTCTTCACTTGGCATCCAACTGAGTTGTTTGATCTTATATTTGATTATACGTAAGTTGACATTGAATTTAACTTTGTTTCTCTCCTGAGACGGAACTTTTCTTATTGATTTTAACTTTATTTCTTTCCCGAGAAGGAACTTTTGCTTTTGATGCTATCAATATAATTGTACATTTGCAGGTTCTTTTGTGCAATTGAACCCTGCAAGAGATCAGATCGGGCAATCCGAGTTCAAAATCTTCTAAAACCAGATGGAGAACTCATAACACTAATGTATCCGGTGACTAATACTTCCTTAATTTAACTCTAACCTAAAGAA
>JAUPMG010000009.1:11875463-11888818 GCA_031762675.1 Pachysandra terminalis
GAGGTACCCACGTGGCAGCAATCCAACGGTGCTGTATGGATTGCTGTAACCCTTAAGCTGTAGAGGATGCGAGCCCTGTTTATTTGCGTCCGAAGAAAAAGAAAGATAATAGGGAACTGTTTGAGGCCGCGTCTAGGGTTTATTTATATTTGTAGCGAGCTTTAATTCCAGCTTCATCGCGGAAGGCGAATAACTCCATTAACAACAAAATCAATCAATCGAAGCTGAGAAGATCCAATTCAATTCCCCTGCCAATTAAAAAATTGGGTTTCCGATACCTTGGTTCTCTTTGGAGGTTTTCTTCTCTATGCCCAACTCTTTTTTTTTTTTAATTTCTTAATTTCCTGATTATAACTTCTGCTTCATATTTATACTTGCATTTCAGATTTCTAGTGTTTTGATTTCTGGTAAAATGTAGTTAAAAAATTTATGGGGTTTTGAGCTTTTGATTTGATTTCATCTCCAACTTCTTCTGACATTCTGTTTGACCCTTTGAAACCTTTCTTCCGCTTTCTATAGAAATCGTGTAATGCTGTTCATCGTCTCCATAGTCGGAATCTTAGATAGTTAGCTAAATTTTCAAGCAGTGAGGTTATCATGGAGATAAAGACGTCGGGGAAACCGATAGATTCTTTGTTGGAGAAGGTCCTTTGTATGAACATCCTCTCTTCCGATTATTTTAAGGAGCTGTACAAATTGAAGACTTACCATGAAGTTATTGATGAAATCTACAATCAAGTCGATCATGTAGAGCCATGGATGACTGGAAACTGTAGAGGCCCCTCGACTGCATTTTGTCTTCTCTACAAATTCTTTACAATGAAGCTTACTGTAAAGCAAATGCATGGGCTGTTGAAGCACTCCGATTCTCCTTATATCAGAGCTGTAAGTCTACATAATATACACCTCTATTTTGTTTTCAGTTATGTTTTATGTTAATTAATGTTGTCTTATAAATTTATCTGCTGGTATATTTACATTCAGAATGCAATTTGTTTAACTCCACCTATGTTGTTTTGTATTTCCATTGTCGGTTGCAAGGTTTGCAATGTTGATGTCGCAAGACATGTTGTGACATTTACGCGAAAAATGGGAAATGGAGGGAAATCTTAGTTTTTTGTTGGGATTTTGATCCCAACTCCTAGATTAGCATAATTGAGGCCTAAATACACCTAAGTACATCAAAATATGCACAAAAAAAAAAACACTCCCTTAATCAAGGCCATTAGTTGAGGGGGGGGGTTAGGGTTGATGAGTGTCAAGCTGTCAGTTTCAGACTCCAGTTGTACAAAAAGTTAAAAAGTAGTACAGCAACAAGCACATAAATTTTCAACAAATAAGTGATTAACAAGTAAAGTAATGCTAATCATGTAATCATTGTCAACATGAATACAATCATACAATATATGATATAAATTATAAAAAAGTCGATCAATATCGTAAGTCATAAGTTAAATGAAGCTCAAGCTGTAAGACAAAAGAATGAAAAAGCTCATAAATCTAAAGTAGATAGATTGTTCCTTATCAAATTCTTTTTTTATAATTTTTAATTACAAAAAAGAAGCATAAAAGTGTAAATTATGATTGTGTATGCATTACAAATGCATAAACAATGATTCCATTCATATTTCTAAGTTTTTTTATTTTTCTTGAACTTTTTAGTTTCTGATTTTTTATGATTTTTTATTTATTTTTTAATATTTTCTTTGATTTTTACAGTTTACAAAATATAATTATGCAAAGAATAAACTGCTGTTTTTTTCCTATAATTTTTACTAACTTTTTATTCATATTTTCATTATTTTATAGGTTTTTTTAATATATATATATATTTTCCCTCATGTCGCGCGACATAAGGGAAAAGGGAAATCTGGCGATTTCCCTTGGATTTTATGTCGTAACTTCAAAAATCGTCAACATGTCGACGACATTGAAATCACTGAGTGTAATATTTATTATTTTCAAACATGGACCTGACTATATACAACACGTTTATTATTTTCAAACATGGATACGATTATATACAACATTTGAAGACTACAAAACTAAGGAAACCAATATAGTCCTCACTGCTGAATAGCAGAAATAAAGGTATTCTTGTATATAGCTTGACCAAATTCTGGGACTTAGTCATACAGACAAAAGTAGATGCAGATTCATAAATGGAATATACCCAGAAACAGAAAAGTGGAATATACCTCTTTCATCAATGTACAATTTTGATCACATTTGGGGGAAAAAAAGGAAAGAAAACATAAAAACAGCAAGTGATTGTACGAAGCAAAAATCGGGAGGCGGGAGGAAAATTCCAGAAGAAGTGGAATCATAGAATAGTTTAACAACTACATCCCAATTTAAGGCTCAACCTTGTGCCCATCAAACCCAACAACTCTGTCCAAATTACGCACTATCTTTAGCTCTTTGAGTTGTAATTCTAAGAAAAAGTTAGGATTGTAAAGTTGGTAAACTCAAAAAGGAACACCGAGTATTTACACATTCCACATTGAAGATTATGTATGCAACAACTAAAAAAATGCTTCACCAACACCCAAGAACATATGATAATGACATTAAAAACGTTGATGCCTGACAGAATACAGGAACTCAGATTCATCAAGTTTATGTAAACTGAAAAAAAATTAAAATAAAATAAAATAAAAAATAGGTATCAGGCAACATAGATATTCATTTTACATGCACATTCCGTCCAGGTCCTTTTCAATCTTCCTCTAGTCCTTTTAGATCCTACAACTTGCACCTTCTAAAAGGCACCTCCATAAGTCTTCATTTAACATGCTTAAACTACAGTGCCTTTACTGCAAGAGTACACCCGGGTTCTTATCAAATATGCCATCCAACCCACTTAAAATATCATTCACTCATACATAGGTACTATAATGCCTTTCCTGCAGGAGTTCAGCATTGTTCTGGTCATCAACATTCATATACAATATCCACCTCAGTTATTTGTCTTAATCTTTGCTTCATATCTCTTGCTAATAGTCTTATACTGATTCATAATCTTTGTTCCACGATAATTCATACAACTTTGGGCATATCCTTTGTTCTTATATGTGAATATAATAATGCTTCAGCACTTAGCATTTTCCTAGTCCTCAAGATCTCATCAAAACAATCCAATAGTCTATTTATCACACAATTAATGTGATGTATATTAGCCAATATAAGCTTTTTAGTCATCTCAAGCAAAAAAGCATCCATTTACATATTTACGAGGCTTGCAATACCTAGAATATGACATTCACAGGAATTTGTAAGGTTAAGCAAATAATCCAATTAAATAACAAGAACACCTTAAATGAACAAGGGATGTAGCAGGTTGATATTTCACGGTTAGCAGCATTTTGAGAAGCTTGAGAATTGCAATTTATTACTCAACAATAACTCTTGCAAATATTAATGCTACATCGTCTTATTTTTTTTTTTTCTCTTTCTTTTTTTTTTAAAGGTGAAGTGAACAAAGCAGTCTCACCTTAAGCATGGAATCAGCAGCATCATGAGACGATAATTTGTTGGTAGAATTTGGCACTGAAATGCTAATATAGGCTGGCTTTGCAGCTGCATTGGTTGTAGAGCCATCCTTATCGGTTTTTGGCAAGCCCAGGGCCAAATTTGAAGCAATTCTAGGGTTAGTAGGAATCTGCAGTTTGCTTACCCGCCATGTCTCTAAAGCTGGAACAGTTTGCACAGATGGTTGGCAATTCTGAGGAGCCTGATGAGTAACAGCATATTGCAAATTGGGCCCTTGTGAACTCATAGTATTCTGTTGATCCTGAAGGCTGCCATACAGAGACGGATTTGAATCCAAAGGCTTTTGGAAATAAGATGGCGTCTGACTGGCGTGATTATTTTGAAATCCAGGAACCCCATGTTTCCAGTATCCATCATGAGTACCACCAGCCTTCCATTCAACCCAAAAAAAGAAGATACAAGTTCAGTTGAGCACACCAAAATCGTATATAAAGGAATGGAATTCAATCAGACCTTGTTATGTGTCAGAAAATTAGTCAGCCACTAAGATATTCCTTTCAAAAATAGAAAACAACAACAGCGACGAGTTTGTTCAATTTTGGAACTTGTATTGAAGTAACTAGTAAACAATAAATCATCATAACATGTGGAAAAAAATTATTCAAGAGTATAACAAAAAGTCATATGATAAAGAACATTGAAGAAAAAAATTTATTGCATCACAAGTATAAATTTTTTAGGTGATTTCATGAATATATTATCAAAAAATTGTTTCGGGTAGGTAATAAGTCGGAAAAATGAATGAAAGAATTATACATTTTACTACTTTCTCTCATAGTTCCAAGACCTTCAGTGCATGTTATCCATCAGAAACCCATGTGAAATACTGGTTGAATGCATGTCTAATATACATGATGTGCAATTTCTAAAGCACAATTGGACAATAAAGATACTAAAAGACTTGCTTTTGGCAACTAGATCAAAATTAGCAACATCAAGTTCAGTTTGAAGTCAGTCCAAGAGATGACACAATGTTAGACAAAACCTAAAAATGTTTAATAACTCATAGGCCAGTCTTCTTCTTCTTTTCTTTTCTTTTTTTTTTTTTTGGTTGGGAGATGGGACTGTTGAGCATTGAAAATCAACATGTAGTGGGTCCTACACAAGAAAGATTCATTTCATGAGCTTGTCAACGCCATCTATTCTAATGAAACCAACTTTTTTTACATACAAAGGAAAGTTAAAATCTAGCATCAGATTCGTCCAAAATGCATTGCCTGAATTCATGTTTAGAAGTAGGGCATCTACCACCCAGTCCCTTTTTAGCTACATACAACTACCAAAGCACTGCAGAACTTTAATACATATAATGAAAGAAAGCTAATTTCAACTGTTATACATACATTCAGAGGTAAAATGCCTTTGGTTGGATCAATGTGACTCCAATATAAAATTAGAGATCCAAGGTGAAACACTACTCGGTTCTAAACTATGGAACTCAATCCACCGAGTCCAAACAACTACCAAAGCACCGCAAAACTTTAATACATCCGTTTGGTATAGCTTTTCAAAAGTTGCTATCAAAAGCAAGAAGCAAAAAAGTATCTTTTCACAAGATCTTCTTGTGAAGCAAAATTGTTTGGTAAGCTATTGATTTTGTGTTGAAAAGCAAAAAAGCGGGTTTGATAAAAAAAAAACAAAGCAATTGCTTATTTACTTTTGTGGTCATAAATTGTTGCTAAACACAATTACAATTGTGAATCGGTCGACATTTTCTCCAATATCCAACTCATCAAAAAGCATATCATAAATTGTTGTTACACATGCTTAAAACTGACCACGTTTTCCCCAATATCCAACCCTCAAAAAGCATGGGACGTCTCAATCTCATTGCAAATGATGAGTCTCCAGAGATAGTCGCCAGTCGTTGGAAATGGTCCTCGGTCTTTAAAGATGGGCATCGTTCGTCAGAGATAGTCGTCAGTCGTCGAAAATAGTTTCCAGTCGTCGGAAATAATCACCAGTCTTTGAACATTGTCACCGATTTTTAAAGATGTTCATCGGTTGTCGGAGATAGTCGGGGAAAATGTCCGATGCCTTCTCTCATCCCTTCAAAGAACTTTGGAAGCCAACAAGCTCTTTAGAATTTAAGGAGAAGTATGAAAGCAATTTATTGCTTAATGTGAGAAGCAATAAATCACTTTAAGCAAATAAATTGTTTTTTTGCTTCTCTAAAAGTACTTCTTAAATCTACAACCAACGTTCTTTTTGCTTTCAAAAGCAAAAGTGGGCTTTCAAAAGCAGAAAAGCACTTTCGAAAAGCAATACCAAAGGAGCCATAATGAAAGAAATCTAATTTCAACTGTTATGCTTAATATTCAGAGGTGAAATGCCTTTGGTTGAATCAATGTGACTCGAATATAAAATTAGACATCCGAGGTAAAACACTAATCTGTTATAAACTAGGGAACTCAATCCCATTTTTTTCCCTTTCTTCTAGACTTGAGTTTTGGTCATATTTTTCAAGTTAAAGCAACTTCAACACCTTTATGCACCTGTTCAACCATTTCTTTTTCTTTTTATTTTCTATCATGTCAACCCAAACACTAGCTAAGACACTGTTGTTGACCAATTGACTGCATGAGGTATATCGAATTATCGATCCCAGTAAACACACTATGTGTAAGAAAGAAGCAGAAAGTGTAAATCAAATTTCTTTACTGTGGATCGTTCATGAATAACTTGGGTATCATCTTTTCCCTGTTTGGCATGATATGGGTCATTCCTCTTCAAGGCAGGCATGCACTTAATTTTAAGTATTTTACCCTTTGGATGATCACATATGTTGTCTGTTTGGGGATCCAGAAGGAGAGAAAAGAGAGAATGTTTGAAGACCCCTTGCACTTCAATCCTTCTTGTCTGCAGTCCTACTGGCTGACTTCTAAATGCTCGTCATCAATTTCAATGAGTTCGAAGGTGTTAAGTCGGGATTATTCCCTAGAATCAGATAAAAAAATTGCGCAAAGTTAACTGAATTTCAGGTATACTAGCAGTGCATATATCCAAGAACTTTGACAAGGTCTCCATCTCGCAAATCTCATTTACAAATAAGAAATTGGTCTACCAAAAAAAACATACAGAAATAAAGTTATGGAAATGTGAAATATAAAGTGAGAAAATACAAAACACGTCAATAATTTCTATTATTCTTCAAAAGAACATTTTTTATAATTTCTCTAATAAATCAACTAAGGAGTTAGGAATCCTGAAAAGATTATTTCACCCATTAATTGTGATTTAATTAAAGAAGGGGTTATCTTAGGAAAATTGGGAATAACAATGTTTGCACAAGAAATATGTAATGCAGAAGAAAACTTCAACAAAGAGAATAAAATACGCCACCATTTTTAATTAGTAACCATAACAGTTTAAATTTCTTGCAAAGAAGATTTAAAAAAGAATAAGATAAAACAGCTAGTACACCCAAAATAAATAAGAAATAATACACACAAACGCACATACAAATGCACCCTTGAACTCTTTAACAATTGAAACCCTACCAATCAAGAGACCTATTAACGTATGCATCTACTAAGCGCTTTGGCTCAAACCACTAATTCTTTTTTTTTCATAATCCTCAACACACTACAAATGGATGCAAATACCAGAAGATGGACCCTTTTGCACTAAAATATACACACCACAAGGATTCAAATTGATTCCAAGCCGACTTAATAAATACACCAAACATACCCAGTCAGCTTTGCAATGGATGAATAGGTGTAGAATGGAACTCTCCTCCAAAGCTTCACACAACAGACACTTATATGGGATAGTCATAATTGATTAGATGAACCATCATGAAATTTTTTATTTTTATTTTTTTATGAATAAAGATGAAATTTTTTTATCAAGCATGAGCATAGACAATAGCTTCATTCTCAAAGGGTGGTTTCCCCCAAAAAAAGGCTTCCACAAGGTACAATCGACATCGGCAAGAACACAAATACAATCGAGAAGAGACAAAAGGGCCAAACACTCGATCTCCCTACTCTTTGGACTATAACTAAGCAAATTATTCTTGCATTTATTCTCTAAAAATAGAAACTTATATGGAGCATGGTTTTAAATTTTGCAGGCATACCGCCGAAATGTCGCCATTTCCCCCCTTGGCGAAATGGTGACATTTCACCATTTCATCAAAATATGAGCAAAATCTGGCGAAATTTCGCCAAACACCCCTTGGCAAAATGTCTGGCGAAATCAAAATTTAAAACCTTGATATGGAGACCTTAATAGGAACTAATACATTACACAAGGGTAAAGACCACATAAACATCCTCGTAGAACCACATGCTCTAGCTCTACCCATTCTCCACTTTGCCATCGCCACAGAAAGTAATTAGGTAAGTAATTTTTTCATCTGTTATGCTGCTTTCATATATGGATGCATTTAGTTTGATTAATGTTACCTAATTTCAACTTACGGATCCTAAGAGGCTAACTTTAGTTCTAATGAGTTCCAACTCTAGCCCTCTATCTGTACCTTTTTCCTTTATTGTTTCAAATTCCAAGGTTTTAATTTTGTTGTGACTAATAATTTTGCAACTTGACCAGGGCTATGTCACACAATCCGTGTGATATGGGTGACGCTCTGGCGCTCAAAACGCAAATCCACGTTCTGAGCACGGGAACGTCCCCAATGCATTCAAATTCGCGGATTGGAGTAAATATATACAAAATGGGTGGGTTTTTGATAAATATTTGGGAGTTTTATAAAAATATAAAAATAAATGGATTTTATTCTGAAAAAAGAGGTTAAATATGTAAAAATGAGTGGGTTTTTCTGTAAATTTTTGGGGGGGTTTTATAAAAATAAAAAAATAAATAGGTTTTATTCTAAAAAAAAGTTAAATTAGATTGATAGAAGGTTAAATTGAGATTTTTTTTGTATTATATCCTTTCTCTTGTATATGTAGCTGAGCAAAATAATGGAAATTGAAATATCTTCGTACACAAAATACAGTTTGCATGTATATATAAACAGATGCTCTGTAGACGCTCTGGACCACAAGTTATTTTCAAGTTTAGCGCTCGCGCTCTCGCACCCGCTCGGCGTTCTGGTGACTTAGGGCCAGGGTAAAAAACCAGAGACAATTTTTTGTTTTGGCAGATTTTTTCGCCCGTTGAGGAGAAAATTATGGAAAACTAGGAAAACTAAGAAATTCTTCTGTGAAACTTCAGGAAGTTAAAATAAATAAATTTTGTAAAAACATTTACAACCACCTGTAGCTTGGGATTTAATTTACAACATCCAGAAGACCCAATACAACTTGTCTGGCCTTTTCCAAATCTTGCCTTTCCCATTCCTTTCAGCAATGAATCAAGATTTCCAATTTTATGGTTCTCCCTTTTAGATGGGGGATTTCTTTATGGACTTCATGTAGATACATCAAAGCGACGAACCTAATTGCAATTAGTATGCATTCAAACAAAATGTATGGAGACAAAAAAAAACTAAATAGAAAATTTTGATATTGAAACACTATCTTAGCTTTTTGGCCCCTCTAGAACCTTTTGATGATGAAAACCTCCAATTCTAGCCTTTTTTTTATTAATTCTCCAAATTTTCGAAAGGAGCTGCTGGTATGGATTAAAAAAATCAAATCTTACAAAAGCAGGAAAGAAAAATTGGGCTTAGGAGGTATCTTCAGTCTATCAGTGAAAATCCCCGGTTTCGAAGAAAATTTTGAAATTACAGTTTTTTTATCCAAAATTTGTGGTCCAGTTGTGCAATTTTTGTCTATGTATTGAACTCATTTGAGGCTCTAGAAACAAAAGGAAGATTTGTTTGAACAAGATATGCAGAAAAACGAAGGAAAAGTATGAGAAAAACACAAGCTATGAGCAAAGCAAATTATAAGCTTGGGGCCAATGCATATCATTTCAATCATACGCAGGCATTAGATACGGCTATAATGGCACTTGTAACATTTTGCAGGTATGGGGTTGTGAAACCTAAATCTTCAATTAAGCTACTTTGAGCAATTATAAGTAATGGTGGACAACCCTGCTGATGGCAAGCAAGCCCAACCCATGTCTCTCCCACCACCTTGATTCAAAGGATGAAAATCTTCTGTGAATCTGGGCTGTGTGACCTCACACAAGGTTGACACCTGTCCAATGCAGCCCACTAAAAAGTATGGCCATCACCCGTTAAGGTAGAACCCGGTTTCAGGTTCATAGGTGTCTTAGGGTTTTAGAAATGTCAGTCACCCTATTTAGTGGGGTCTGCCTGGGGACAGGTGTCAACCTCATGTGAGGTTCACACAGCCCAGATTCACAGAAGATCTTCGCCCTGATTTAAAGCACCAGAATCAAAAAAGCTCCTAATCCCTTGAATAAGAGCAACATTCAATTATCTATTTTATTTGTCCCAAGCATGTTCTTCAACATAGAAAAACCTTCCCCACTACCTTAACAAACTAATATTCCATTATAAGATCCTCATTGAATACTATGAATCCTCCTTACCCTTGCCCTTCCAAATCAATCTTTGGACCAAGACCCTCCATTGCTGCCCTACCACCCCTAATCTTGCCTGACCTGTCCTTTTTTCCAAACTGTTGAAAAACTCCCTAGCCAAAGCCTCATCCCTCAAAAAGGACAATGACATCCTTCTGACAATATCCACAGCCTGCTTAATTGCATCCTTCTCCAAAAAAAAGGCATTGATAGAGTTTGCCGTAGCATCAGTGTTGTTTAAGCAAATCCCTCATCATCGAGAAGAGCCTATACTGTAAGAATTGATTTATCCACCTTCTGACCTTTGGGAAAAAAATAGCAGCATACATGTTTTGAGATGCTGGACAACACTGCCCTTTCCCTCTCTCGCCTTGAATCGGCATTAGTGTATTTGGTAACCACCTTGTGGCAGTTCCATCAAGCTAAGCTAAATTTTGACAGCTGCTCGATGTATAACCCAGGTCCTTCAAGGTTGGGGGTGCCTTCAAAGATCATACAGGAACCATTCTTCATGTAATTTCAGGTCCAGTTGGGGGAGGGGGATGCAGTGAGAGTTGAGTTATGGACTTTTTTATCGAATGAGGGAGGCTAGAGATAAAGGTTTCAATGATTTACAAGTGGATGAGTCACCGACAGTTATTACATGGTTCTTTTCTACAAACTCTTATTCATGGAGATTATCTCATTTGGTAAAACAAACTTGTTTTCGGCTTAGTGGGTTGAACATCTCGATCTCCCTATGTCAAAGTTGGGTAACAAGATTGTATATTCCTTATCTAGAGGGGATGTAAACCGGGATTCACTTTTAAGGGTCCTCCCTCCAAGGAGATATTGTATGTGAGAACCTAGTATTGGTGTTTGTTCCGTGTGATGGTCTATGATCTTAAGGTCTCCCCTATTTATTGTTTATGTGTTTTTTTTTTTGCACTAGTTTTTTTCTTCTTTTTTTGGGCGGAGGCCCTTTGTACCTTCCTGGAGGTTTGCTTGTGCATGCTTCTCCCTTACTTTTAATAAATTTCATTATTCGTCAAAAAAGAAAGAGGCTTTATCAAGTCATTTTTCATGCTATACTTTGGGTTATATGGGGCGACAGCAATAGAATATTTTTAAAGGGCTAGACATTCAGGATTAAACAATCACTAATTCAATGTGATACATTGCGGCCTTTTGGTCGAGTTCAAAGGCGTGTTAGTGTTGAATATTTGCAAGGATTAGACCACAATGAATTTTACTTCTTCTTTGATTAATCTTTGCAAAGTCCTGTGGAAGCCTCACATGAGGGGGCCATCAAGCTTTAACTTTGATGGCTGTTCCCTAGGGACTCCAAGCCCTTAAGTGTATAAAGCATTTTAAAGGATCACAGGGGCAGCAGCATCCATGCTTTCTCAAGGCCTATTAGGGTGGGAAATGTTGTCAGGGCCAAGGTATGCACATTGTTGACCAGACTGAAGGAGGCCAGATCTCTTAGATTCAAGGTGCAGGTGGAAAGCAATTCTTCAATAGATATCCCATGGCTTTCGCATCGCACCATGGCTTTCGCATCGCATGCATAAGTATGATCTCGTTTAGCCCACCTTGTTGGTCTTGGTTGACCAAAAAGTTGAACATCTCAGTCTCTCGAGCTCCTAGATCAGCTAATAACTTGCCAAATAGGGTGGGTAAGTGAGGGGTTGAGAGAGTCTATGCTTTGTGGGATCCCGTAGGAGATGTACGAGTGGATTCCGACCTAAAGATGTGGGATTTTTCTCTTTCTTTGTTTGTATTTTATCTTATTTTCACCTTTTCTGGTCCTTCCTCATGTTGGTTTGTTGGGCAAAATGAGTTGGGCTTCTTGTCAATTTCCCTCTCATCATCATCGCCATATGCCTTGTCCCAACTAGTTGGAGTCGGCAGCAAGAATCCTATTCTTCTACCCCAACCTGTCAAAAACCATATCTTCAGTCAAATCACGAGTAAGCATATCCTTTTTGATTGACTCCATCTAGATTCTTTTGGGTCTTCCTCTCCCCCTTTTAGAACCTTCAATGATTTCTCTCATACCTTCTCACAGCTGCTTCCTTAGGTCTTCACTTTACATGCCCAAACCATCTTAGCCTACTTTATTTTATATTATCTCCTAGTTGAGCCATATCCAAACAACCTCAAATATGTTCATTCCACACCTTATCTTTCCTAGTCTTCCCACATATCCATCTCAACATTCTCATCTCAGCAAAATTCATTATATGCATATGTTACTTCATTGTTCATACATCATAGCAAGCATAATGGCTGCCTTATAAAATTTTCCTCTTAATTTGACTGGAACAAGTCGATTGCATAACACTCTAGAAGCACTTTTCCACCGAAGCCATCCAACTCTTATTCTATGAGCAACATCCTCGTCAATATTTCCCTATTTATGCATAATTGATCCTGGATACCGAAATTGATTGCTTTTAGGATGATTTTCAATTCTTACTTTTGCTTCACTTCTGCTATTGTGTGTGCTAAAGTTACATTCCATCATGTACTCGGCCTTTGTTTGACTTATCCTAAAACCTTTTACTCCAAGGTCTCCCTCCATAACTCTAATTTTTCATTCACTCCCTCTCTAGTTTAGTTTACTAAAACTACATCATCTGCAAAAAGCATACACCAAGGTACTTCCTCTTGGATACGAATAGTTAATTCATCCGTGATTAAACTAACTACTCATATCCAATAAAAGCTTAGTTATTCATAAAAAAAACGAAAACAATAAAACTTAATGCAAATATAACATCCAATACATCTCAATCACAAATACATGAGAATCAAGTCAACTTGAAGCAACCAATGCATTCCCACTAGGGCAATTATAGTACAACTACTCAACATGATTACAATATTGTGCCTAACTCACGCTGTCATGATACTATCCATGTAGTCAGAAACATACCTCAAGTACTCATCCACACTAATACTCAATAATATCCCATATGTTAATGCTACGGATAGTGAGTTGTCACATTAGCTACAGCAGAAAGCACGTGGATTTACACACACACTCACACGCACGCATATCCCCACGCACGCACTCATGTACGTACACATACACAAACATATATACTGACCATACCCAATGGAATGGGTATTCTGAAAATCCCATCTCAACTTCCACAAGCCTATCTAGAACCAAAACCATATTCCAACCAAGGTTTTACATACCGGAACCAGTCCGGCGACCGGTTCCGTCCGGGTCTGTCCGGTTCCGGTCCGGATCGCCGGTACGGACAGGTCGCCGGACCGGTGGGATCGGCAGGACCGGTCGCCGGACTGCGGTATCAGTCGTTGGACCGGAGGGACCGGCGGACCGG
>JAUPMG010000009.1:11888918-11917999 GCA_031762675.1 Pachysandra terminalis
TTTGCATAAAAATAGGTATTGTTTTATGTATCCACCGTTTTCCTTGCGTATCCACCGTATCCGTGATTTTTACACCGCATCCATGCGTATCCGTGTCGATACTTGATACGTATCCGTTTTCGGGCCGACCGATACGCCACCTCGATACGATATTTTGAACCATGGTTAGGACAATCCGCCACATTTCTAAAACCATGTGCAAGGTGTTGCTTTGGCCTTGTGACACCACCACTCCTCATAATACGCCTACAATAGTTGCACACTGACTTGTTCTTACCCCCCTCAAACATCCCCATGCGCCCAACCAATATTGTTTCTCGGGGCCACCATACTCAAATGAAGCTTAAGCTGTAAGACAAAACCATGAAAAAGTTCGTAAGTTATAAATCTAAAGTAAATAGATGATTCCATTCATCTTTCTAACTTTTATATTTTTCTGGAATTTTTAGTATCTTTTCTGATTTTTTTATGATTTTTTAATATTTTCTTTTATTTATACAGTTTACAAATTATAATTATGAAAATAATAAGCTACTGTTTTTTTTTCTATAATTTTTACTGACTTTTTAATTATGTTTTCATAATTTTTTAGGTTTTTTTTTCAAAAAAAAATAAATATTTTTAAAATATTTTTTTAACACATAATTCAAAAAAATAGTTTTAGCAAGAGAAAAAAAAAACTGTTGACATCCATCGATAGATCGGGCATCGTAAATCAACATATAAAAAAAAAGCAAATTTTCATCCATATATAAGCCTTAAAATAAAAAATCTCAGTTTTTCCTCGATTCACGCACTTTCAAACTTGAATCTTCGTGTCCATGGGGTGAAAATTGATCCATAGATATGTTTTTCGCACTTGAATCTTCGTGTCCACGGGGTGAAGATTGATGTATAGATATGTTTTTCGCAAAAAGTTTTGTGGAAAATCAAGCCTACAAGTGTAGATCTGAGAAATGAGAAGAACTTGAGAGGTTTAGGAAGACTTGGGGAGATGTCTCATGAAATGTGAGACATCTGAACAGAAACAGCTTAAAAAGGCCAGAAATGTGAGACATGTCGCGACATGTGAGGGGGTTTAAAAAATTTTCCCTCACTTTGCGCGATATGTCATGACATGAGGGAAAAGGGAAATCCAGTGACTTCCCTTGGTTTTTATGTCGCAAGATGAAAAAAAGCCGACATGTCAACGACATTGAAATCACTGGTCGGTTGCAATTCCAGCTGGTGTAGAACGTTGCAATATCCTAGGTCATTAATCTTGAACCAATGTTCGATTGGAATTGCAAAATATTATTCATGTTGCTGATCCCTACTAGTTAGGATAAGGTGTTATTATAACTGAAACGTGTTTGTATCTGTTTAATTATTTTCAGGATCTATGCAAATTGTCGTTTCTTGTTCTGAGTATATGTATTTTGTACATATATCAATGTGGTTATACTGTTTCATTGTGGCTTGGTCTTAACTAGTTTTGTCTTATATGTATCTATTTTTGATTTGTTAGCATGTGGCCTCTATGGGTTACTATATTTTCAGCTTCTGATGCAAAAGCAATGATACCAGAAATTGTTTTGCAGATTGGGTTCCTCTACTTGCGTTATGTTGCAGATTCAAAAACTCTCTGGGGCTGGTTTGAACCATATGTCAAAGATGAAGAGGTATTGTATGCATACTAAGGTTTTGTGTTGCATTTGCACCTTGTAACAGAATGCAATAATATTTTACAAATCTTAATTTAGGAGAAGATATTTCTTGAGTGATTGACAAACTTATTTAGATTCTACACTTGTATGTAACTAGTATAGATATTCATCGAGTAACAGCATGTTGATGAAATAGCAAGAATGTTCAGGAGAAAAAGATTTGCTGAGTTATAATTACTATAATTAGTATTATTTTTGGGTGCACAAGCTTCATGTCAGTGGTTTAGTGATAAGGTGAGAATGGTTTGTGAACCGAGGTCTTTAATTTGACTATCGGTGTCTTTACCATCTAAGCAGCTTATTTACTTTCCATTTAGCTTGAAATCATGAGTTGTTTCTTCAAGTAGTTAAGTGTGCTGTACTCATGGGTTGAATTTGCTAACACCATGAATAATTTGGCTAGAGTGAAATCAATCTCATTTGTATTCCAGCATACCCAGATTCTACCCCTATCAGAAGCATTGTAATTAAAAGAGTGAGACTACCCAGATGCAATGCTGTTGAGGATCTTGGTTGCATTATTTTGCCTGACTTTTGTTTCAACAGTAGCAAATAGACTAATGTTCTGTTGGGAAATCAATATTTTCACTTCCTTTTGCTTAATGGGGTCATTGAGACCCCTAATGTTCCAGCAAAAGATATTCAGCATTTAGATGGTGAAGGGAGTGGGACCTCAGTGGAACCAAAATCCTTCTTGACAGGATTATTTCTTTTACCAGAAGTGTTTAGGATTTTACCTTGATTTTGTGTCAGCACCCCCTCCATATTGAGAGCTTGAAATTTGTTGCCATTAGACTTGATCGCAGGATTTAAAGGCTGTTCAAGGATTCTAATCTCCTCAACAATGCTGTCAGCATCTAAGTCCATGGCTTTGTTTGTATGATCTTCATTGCTGCTACCAATCATACCAGAGGGATCATTCATTTTCTCAATATCTACCAAGTTTGCATTTGTACGAGAGCTCATGAGTGGAGGAATAACCTCCTCATTGTTTGGAGATTCACTGTTCTCCAGAACACTGACTATAGGAAGCTCCTTAGATGGTATAACAGTTGGAGGCTCCACACATTCCTGATTGTTATCAATTTTCCTCCCAGTGGGGACCCATTGTTTGGGTTGTTGAGCTGATAAGGGACAAGCCTTAGTCCAATGCCCAAACCATCTGCAGTTGGAACATACTTGTGGCTTCCAAAAATACTCAACAGAGATCTCAGTTAGCTCTTCCTTCTCAGGGTCCTCAGAGGTGTTCAAGGAGAAGCTATTAGGGAGAGCAGACTCAGTGTTGATTTCAACACAGGTTTTAGCATGGATCGATTTTCAGTTGCTGAGTCGAGGTTTAGGGGGGGGAGGCATGGAAAAAGGAAAGGACGCAGATGTGCCAAAGAAGGAATGGGAGCAGGGGGGAAGTAGGTCTTCTCTCGAGGCAATGGGCGAAGTAGAGGGGACAGGGCGGGAACCCGAGGAGTTTAAATTGATTTGGGTCTGACAGAACGGGCTCCGGAGAAGCGCCACCTTGACCTGAAAGAGGAGTCAAGCCCAGATGCGTAGAGGAGCTGGAGAGGGGGCTCCAGGATGGATTGGGGGGTGTCAAAAGTGAAGGTAGGGGGGACGCAGAAGGTATAGAAGGTGAAAGGGATGGGTTTGGGGGACATGGAACCAGCCTGTGAAAGCTTGGAAGCCCTGGTAACAGGTTTGGAGGATGAAGGGTTGGGGGGGGAGGGGGAGAAGGAGGTAGGGGAGCCTTCCTTTGACCCTTCTTCCCCATCGGACAAGAGGAAAACAGAAACAGGCAGAAGATGCCGAAGGAGACAAAGGTGCAGGTCTGAAAAAGGAGATAAGGATGTGATGAACTGGATGGTGGCTCCCGCAAGGATAGCGGAGCCACCAGAGAGGAGAAGAGGATACTCAGGCCATGAAGAGGTTCAAAAGAGGATGCAGATGACGATGCTCAGGCGAGGAGGATGCTCAGATAGTTCATTTAATATTGATAAGTAATAGGTGGGAAGGTTGCCAGAGCCGATTTGATCAGTGTAACCCTCCCCACAGAGAGAGGTTCATTTTCCAAGTAGCTACTCTTCTCTTTATTTTTTCAAGTACATGATCCTAGAATGAAAGAGATCTAGCACTATCTCCTAGTCAATCCAAGGTACTAAATGGGATGATCTACTGCCCCACATTCTAAGAAATCCGCAAATTGATGGACCCTTTTTGGATCAAGGTGGAATCCAGAAATGCTAGATTTCTCAACGTTGACTCTAAGACCTGAAACCATCTCAAAATAGCTTTGATCCAATAAGCCTGTTCCTCAATAGCTTCAAAAAACAAGATTGTGTCATCTGCATTCTATAAATGAGAAACATATACACTATCTCCCCCAGCCGAAACCCCCTCCAATGAGACCCATATTCTCTGCTTGTATTAGAGAACGACTCAATACATCCCCCCACGAGTGTAAATAAAAAAGGGGAGAGATGATCCCCTGACGGAGCCCTCTAGAGGAGTCAAAGTGTCCATGGGGGGTCTTGTTGCACATGGGAGTGCTAAGGTGAATGGGAGACGGAGCTCTCCTAGTGCTATTAAAATATTTCATTTACACCCACCACCACCAACAACATATTTTATCGCAACTAAGTGGGGTCGGCGACACCAATACATCCCAATCTTCCAAAACCATAGCTTCAGTCAAATTATGTGCACCTAAATAATTTCTGAAGAACCCCTCCATCCATTTTCTTTTTGGACTTACCTCACTTTTCTATATCCTTAAACATGCACCCTCTCATACCCCTTCTCACAGGCACCTCCCTTGGTCTACATTAAACTTCATTTACGCCAATTTGTTTGGAATCTATTTTAAGGGATTGCCTCTTGATGGTCCATTGGTTCTTTAAAAATATCTGTACTGTTTTTCCTCACAGACATGGTTCTTATTAGCTCCAAAATCCGTTAAATCTACCCGTGGTTCCTATGCTATAAATCGCAAATCCACATTTTCAAATTAATTTTTTTTATAAAAGAAATTTTACATACTTATCCCTAGCACAATCATTGTTCTAACATTGGGGAGATTCATAAAAAATATTTTCAGGCCCATAAAAAAATTCCCATCATTTATTTTGATAATTGATGAGATGTATTAAAATCGAAGGAAAGGAAATACAACCTCCATGGTTTTTAGAACTAACAGACTGGACTACTCTGAGAATTCTCGGGAAACGCAAGGAAAAAGGCAAATCCTGAACCCATCGATCATGCCAAAAAGAAACTAAAGACCTGTCCCCAATCATGAATCGGACCATAGATAAGAACATAGGTGCTAACGCAATCACAACTCTCCAAGGGCTTGCAGAAAATATCCTCGCGTTCAGATTTATATCCCTGCTATTCGTGTGAATTCCTTACTTGCTGACAATCACCTTGCACCATAGATTTTCCTTCTCATCGTTGAACCACCAAAGCCATTTTGCTCAATGAAATCGTATACCACTCTCTCATAATATTAGATGCCGATACTTGCGAACTATCTTCTCATGGATGCCCAAGAAGCCACAGACACCATGATCCCCTCAGTCACACTTGACATCATGGATGTAATGTCTTGAAATATGCTCCCGCCAAATGTACCAAAGAGTAGGCTGGAAAACCAATCGATAAATGATACGCCCCCTCATTACCAGACTCAGAAACCCCCATTAAGCTAGCAAATGCCCTCCGACATCACCCACACCCTCCCAATAATGTGCAAAAAGAATCTCCAAATCTCAGCTGCCACTAGGCAATGGATGAACAAGGGATCAAGTGTCTCCTCTCTACATAAGAAACAAGTGTGGTGAGAGAGGCATACACCTTCTCATTCTCTGGAGCATGCCGTTGTGTTAATCCGATAGAGCAATGCATACCACACAAACGCTCTTAACTCTAGGTACCAAACCGACCGGACAGAGAAAGGAATAGAGGGCGTGAGTCTGTTTGAACAAAAATGATTGAAAAAGGACCGATACGAGAAAACACCTCTAGGATCAAGAGTCTAGATACTCCAATCCGACCACTCTAGACATGAAGACATCCTCGAGAGACTCAAAAAGAGAAGTCAACTCACCTATCTCGACATCCCTGACAGTCCCACGGAGGGGAAGATTCCAGATAAGACCTAATCCCAACCAAGAAAGGACCTCACTAAAAAAGGAAAATTGAGACCGGACTACTGTGAGAATTCTAGGGAAACGCAAGGAAAGAGGCAAATCCCTAACCCACCGATCATGCCAAAAAGATACCGAAGGCCCGTCCCCAATCGTGAATCAGACCATAGATAAGTACATAGGTGCTAAACAATCACAACTCTCCAACGGCTTGTCGAAAATATCCTCGCGTTCAAATTTATATCCCTGCCATTCGTGTGAATACCATACTTCTTGACAATCACCTTCCATCATAGATTTTCCTTCTCATCATTGTACCACCAAAGCTATTTGGTGGAACACAGGGTTTCCAGAGTTTTGAAGGTGCCGGACTCAGATTTTGCTCCTTACAGAGGACTCTAAAAAAAGATTTAGTAGAAAAGGTTCCACTAGACTCGAGGGACGAAACTCTCACGTCTAGAATATCGGTGTCAATGAAAATGTCCATCAACCCCTCAGTGAGGTTTCCAAACTCCCCTACTTCTTGCACATTAAGATCCCGTCTGAATTCAAGATTCCAGGTAAGGTCGGACTCAGACCAAGAAAGAACATCAGAAACCAAAGCATTCCTATACCTAGCCATCAAGTACAGACTATGTTAACGATTCAACAACTTGGAATCCCCACCCCATAAATCCTGCAAAAATCGAATACGTTGACCATTGCCCACCCTGAGTCTCAAATAGGAATAGAAGGATGAAGTAAGAGCAGTGATGGCTTTCCAAGGGCTACGACTGAAAATCCTTGCAGATTGGCAAATCTTGCATCCATTATCAGACGCCCCAGATTTGCTTACTATTACCTGGTACCACAAAGCATTATTATCCATGCTAAAACGCCACAACCATTTACCAAGATGTGCTGAGTTACGAGATAGAATATTCCCCAGATTAAGTCCCCTGACTCGTTCTTTCACACCATAGCCCATTTCACCAAATGATCCTTTTTATGATCCCCACCCTCCCATAGGGAGTCTCTCTGAAGCTTCTCAATTGCCTTAACAACCCTAACTGGAGCCTGAAAGAGTGATAAGTAATAGGAGGGAAGGTTGGCCAGAGCCGATTTGATTAGTGTAACCCTCCCCCCAGAGAGAGGTAGTTCATTTTCCAAGTAGCTACTCTTCTCTCCATTTTTTCAAGTACATGATCCTATAATGAAGTAGATCTGGCACTATCTCCTAAAGTCAATCCAAGGTACTTAATGGGAAGATCTGCCGCCCCACATTCTAAGAAATCTGCAAAGTGATGGACCCTTTCTGGATCAAGGTGGAATCCAGAAATGTTAGATTTCTTAATGTTAACTCTTTAAGACTCGAAACCATCTCAAAACATCTCAAAATAGCTTTGATCCAATAAGCCTATTCCTCAATAGCTTCAAAAAACAAGATTGTGTCATCCGCATACTGTAGATGAGAAATAGACACCCTATCTCCCCCAACCGAAAACCCCCCAATGAGACCCATATTCTCTGCTTGTATTAGAAAACGACTCAATATATTCCCCGCGAGTGTAAAAAGAAAAGGGGAGAGAGGGTCCCCCTGACGGAGCCCTTTAGAGGAGTCAAAGTGCCCATGGGGGGTATTATTGCACATGGGAGAGCTAAGGTGACTGGGAGACGGACCATTCCTAGTGCTATTAAAATATTTCATTTACACCCAACAACAACAACAACATATCCTATCGCAACTAGGTGGGGTTGGTGACACCAATCCATCCTAATTTGCCAAAACCATAGCTTCGGTCAAATTATGTGCACCTAAATAATTTTTTACGAGCCCCCTCCATCCATTTCCTTTTTGGACTTACCTCACTTTTCTATATCATTAACCCCTCACACCCCTTCTCACAGGCACCTCCCTTGGTCTACCTTAAACTTCTTTTACACCAATTTGTTTGGAATCTATTTTAAAGGAGAAGCCTCTTGATGGTCCATTGGTTCTTTAAAAAATATCTGAACTGTTTTTCCTCAAAGACATGGTTATGACTAGCTCCAAATTCAATTAAACCTACTTGTGTTTCCTATGCTATAAATCACAAATCCACATTTTCAAATTATTTCTTTTTATAAAATAAATTTTACATGTCCCTAGCACAATCATTGTCCTAACATTGAAGATATTCGTAAGAAAATCGTTTCAGGCCAAGGAAAAAATTCCCACCATTTGTTTTTGATAAATGATGAGATATATTAAAATAGAAAAAAGGAGGTACAACCTCCATGGCTTTTAGAATAATCTAAAGCATGAAGAAAAGGTATTCATAAAAAAAAAGCATGTAGAAAAGGTGAACATAAAACTACGTCATAACAGTCTCCAAGTAACCACCCAAAGGTACTGACCGACTTCTTCAACTACCATAACCACAATCCTACTCTTGCATCATATTGGATCTTGGTACCCCCTCAAACATGGCAATCCTCCCTATGTACCTCCTAGCCAGAGTCTTAGCAACCTGATTAGCCCTCCTATGCACGAGTCGGAACGAGATATTTCATCCCCTACTCAAGGAACAAGCCAGGCGCACCAAATGAATAAACCTCCACGCACACTGCTCATAACTCTCCATCCAAGCAATAATAGTAGATGAGGAGCCCTCCACTACCAAATCCTAATAGCCCAGTGCTCCAGCATTCCTCAAACCAGTAACTAAAGCCACCAATTCGGCCCTCATCGCATCTCCATCACCCACAGGACCTGAGTAAGCAAATAGTACATCACCCCCATTGTCTTTGCAAACTCCACCCACCCTATAGTGGCATGGGTTACCTTGGGAGAAACCATCAAAATTAAGCTTCACCCACCCAACCCCCAGTGGACTCCAAACCGGCCTCAAAGACAAGGAGCACTCATCGCTCAATGAAATCATATACCACTCTCTCATAATATCAGATGCCGAAATACTGGTGAACTGTCTCCTCACAGAGGGCCAAGAAGCCACAGACACCATGATCCCCCAATCACACTCGATACCGAGGATGTAATGTTCTGAAAAATTCGCATATTACGCTCCCTCCAAATGTGCCAAAGAGTAGCCTGGAAAACCAATCGATAAATGATACGCCCCCTCGCTGCCAGACCCGGGAACCCCCATTGAGCTAGCGAATGCCCTTTGGCATCACCAACACCCTCCCAATAATGTGCAAAGGGAATCTCCAAATCTCAGCTGCCATTGGGCAATGGATAAACAAGTGATCAAGTGTCTCCTCCTCTTTATATAAGAAACATGTGTGGTGAGAGAGGCATACACCTTCTCATTCTCTGGAGCATGTCTGTTGTGTTAATTTGATAGAACAATGTAGACCACACAAACGCTCTAACTCTAGGTGGAACGGGAGGACACTAAACCGACTGGGCAGAGAAAGGAATAGTGCATGGTTTCAAGGATCGGCCGATACTTGTCCGTACGAGACTGGTCCGGTTCCAACCCGCGATACAAGCCTTTGTATCGCCGGGGTAAGGACCGTCGGTCCGGTGACCGGTTCCGCCTGTCCGGCGACCGGTCCCGCCGATCCTACTGGTCCGACGACCGGTCCGGCCGGTCCAGCTCGATATGAAAATTTTAAACTTTAATTTTTCTTTTTTTGTTTTCTGTACCGGTCCGTACCGGCGATCCGGACCAGAACCGGACCGGTTCCGGTATTTAAAACCCTGGAATAGAGGGCCTGAGTCTGTTTGAACGAAAATGATTGAAAAAGGACCGACATGAAAAAAACACCTCTAGGATCAAGAGTCCAGATCTTCCGATCTGACCACTCCAGACACACGAAGACATTCCCGAGAGACTCAATAAGAGAAGCCAACTCACCTATCTCGACATCCTTGATAGTCCTACGGACGGGGAAGATTCCCCACAAGACCTGACCCCAACTAAGAAAGGACCTCACTAACAAAGGAAAACTAAGACTGGACTACTCTGAGAATCCTGGGGAAACGCAAGGAAAGAGGGAAATCCCCAACCCACCAATCATGCCGAAAAGAAACAGAAGACCCGTCCCCAATCATGAATCGGAGCATAGATAAGAACATAGGTGCCAACGCAATCACAACTCTCCAAGGGCTTGCCTAAAATATCCTCGCGTTCAGATTTATATCCATGCCATTCGCATGAATTCCATAATTTCTGACAATCACCTTCCACCATAGATTTTCCTTCTCATCGTTGAACCACCAAAGCCATTTGGCCAAGAGAGCTGAGTTCCGATCCACTGTGTTACCCAAATTCAGCCCACCAAGATCCCTATCCTTACACATTAACTCCCACTTGACCAAATGATCCCTACTTCGCCCATTTCCATCCCATCCCATAAGAACTTGCACTGTAGCTTCTCGATGTGAGAGGCCATAACCCTAGGCATTCGAAAAATCGACATATAATACAACAGGAAATTAGCCAAAGAAGCCTGAATAAGGGTGATTCTATCACCCAATGAGAAATAGTTCCTCTTCCATACAGACAAACGCTTCTCAATCCTCTCAATGACTGGATCCCAGAAGACCAAGGATTTGGGATTGCCTCCTAAAGGCAGCCCCAAATATGACATAGGCCACACACCCACCCTACACCTAAACTCCTTAACACACTTTGATAGCACCTCCTCTCTAATATGAATGCCTGACATAGTAATCTTCTCCATATTCACCCTCATCCCTGACACCATCTCAAAACACCTAAAAACACTCTTTACCCACCTAGCCTGTTCCACCTCCGCCTCGACAAACATAATCGTATCATCCGCAAATTGAAGATGAGATAACTTAATCTCATCCCTACCCACCCGAAAACCCCCTCTGCTCTGCCTTGCCCATAAACCAACTCAAAACATCCACTACTAATGTGAAGAGAAAAGGGGATAATTGATCTCCTTGCCTAAGGCCTCTGGAGGACGAAATGAATCCATGTACCAAGCCATTTACCAAGAAGGAAAACCCACATTCCCAAGGCATCCTGTAATCTATTTTCGCCACCTCTCCCTAAAGCCTTTCCAAGCCATGATTTGATCCAGGAAATCCCACTTTACCCGATCATATGCTTTCTCCAAATCTAGCTTAATAACCAACCTAGGGATCCCAACTCTAAATCTCTCCTCCACGCACTATACTGCCACCAAAATACTATCAACTATCTGTCTCCCCTGAATGAAGGCACTCTGCTGGTGTGATACCAATGGAGGTAACACCACCCTCGGTCTAATAGGGAGGACTTCCGCAATCCAATGATCTTACACAAACTGGTCGTCAAACTGATTGGCCTAAAGTCCTTAATCTTTTCTGCCCCAACGTTTTAGGGATAAATACCCAAAAGGTAGTATTTGTAGCTTGGTGAATAATCCAATTATTGTAGAATTCATTAAACACTCTTTGTAAATCATCCTTCACCACCTCTCAATTATTTTGAAAGAAGCCAATTGTAAAACCATCCGGACCTGGTGCCTTATCACCTGTCAGTTCCCACACTGTTACCTTAATCTCCTCCTGGCCTCATCCAGATACTCCTCACTTCTGGTTTTCAACTTGAACTCAAATAAATTTTCGGACCTATATAACTTTGAGTAATAATCTGACAAAGCACGCATTATATTCACTGCTGATTCCAGCCTATCTTCCCCCACTTTCAATCTCAATACTTCATTCTTTCTTCTCCTCCCATTGGCCATCTTATGGAAGAAACTCATATTCCCATCTCAATCCTTCAACCAATTCGTACGAGAGTTTTGCCTCCAACTTATCTCCCTTTTTAGAACACCCTCCAATTCCTCTTTTTACTTTCTTCCTCTCCACCTCCTCCCAACTCAGACCTCTTACCCCTCTCCTTGGTCGATCTCCAACAGCCTATCCATTAACATTCTTTTTCTCACACCAATATCACCAAAAATCTCATTATTCCATACCTTTATCTTCTTCTTCAAACCCCTCAATCCTCTCAAAAACTTGAACCATGCCCACCCTTGATTCGCATTTATGCTAGCTTCACACCAAGACTTGATAAATTGGGATGGGACAGCCACATATTGTCAAACCTAAAAGGAGACAGCCCTCTATTTCTGAAACCATAGTACAAATCTGAATTGGCCAATGATCCGATATCGTTCTAGCCAAAAGCCACTGATTGGTACTTAGGAAATGTTTGTCCCAAGATATGGACACCAAAAAACTATCCAATATACTACACACCGGCGGAGTTTTGTCCATTCGACCAAGTGAATTTCCCCCCATTCAATGGATAGTCCATCAGTTCACAATCCCTAATCACTGTCGATAACTTCCTCATACTTCTAGTAACTCTACCAACTCCTCCACTCTTCTCATAAACAAACCGAGTCACATTGAAATCCCCAATCGAACACCAAGTATCACCATAATGCTCTCTAAGATTCCGGATTTCCTCCCAGAAAACCGAACGATCCCTCACTCTATTTGGACCATACACAACGTTAAGTGCCCACTCAAAATTATCATCACCGCACCTAAAGTGAATGGACAAAGAAAATCGACCTTGTATCACCTCTCCTCCTACAACTAAATCCATATCCCACACCACCAAAATACCCCTGAAAGTCCTTAAAGAAGGTAAAACTTCCCACCTACGATTTCTATCACCCCATGATCTTCTCACCATTCCAGAATTGATTACCTCCTTTTTGGTTTCAAGTAACAACAATATGTCGGGTTTTGCATGTAAACATAATTTTTAACCGCTCGTTTCTTTTCCGGCCTCCCCTAATATTCCAACCAATTATCTTCATGGGATCACATTCTCTTCACCCTTTTGCCTAGACCTAAAGAGCCACAATTACCACCACCATCTTGGACTTGATCCAAAACACGACGCAAAACTAACCATCGTATCCCACTCCCCCTCTCTAACCTCAATAGTCAATCCTACCACCCTCTAGACTAACACCGAAGGAAGCATCCTCTACAACCACCACAGCCCCCCACAGTCACCCACCTCCCCAACTAAGACACCTCCACCCCCACACACCCCCAAATCCTACTGAATCTGGGTATTACAGTGTCCCACAACAGGTGGCATCTCATTCCTTACAGCATTAGTAGGTTCAACAATGGATGAAACACTCTGAACTCCAAGACAATCATTAGCCTGAATAGAGAATTGAATAAGGAAAGGATTTCGTCTTCCATAGGGTGATTTTCGGCATACCTGGAGAATCCGAAAGAGGACGAGAAAAAGGACGAAATGAAAGCTTGAAATGACACCTGGCACCAAGAATATCGAAGCATGAATCTATGGCCTGCGAGGCCCTTAGATTCTTACACCAGTGGGCACCACCTAATTCGGGTTCGGCATATGAACCTCCCACCACAACGGTTTCCTTACCTCGAGGCACACCACCCATCAAACCATCTTCCTGTACAGATCTAACTGTAGGCTTTATCGATATGTTCCCTCCCCCCCTTCTTCATTGGACTCTTTCGGTTGTACACCTTAGGAAGCTGAACCTCTCCATCAATACACCCACTCCCACCTTGTAATGAAGGGTGCTTACCTTTGTTTTCTTTTGTAATGAAACCAACTTCCTTAGAACATCCATTGACGCCCTGTTCTAACTTCTCAACCCGTCTACACAGGCCTTTTAACAATCCTTCAATTGGATAGAGCGCATCAACCATTTGTTTCTTCATTTCTTGCATAACAGTCTTGGGTTTTGCCTTAAACCCAAATCGTGTTCAGCCTGTACCTCTCCTTTCTTACAGGGATTACCCACTTTCAAATGTCCACATACCACCTTTTCGGGCCTGAAAGACGGTCCAACCCCCAACCTGCTTAACAAGGCTTTAGACGACTTAGGTTCAGGCCTCATGAATTCATCACTACCATCCCTTCTATTAAATAAGTCAGCCCTCTCTTCTAGTAAAGCCGAATTTGGCCCCACATTTTCTAAAATGATGGGCTTGACTGTGGGCCCATCACTAAAGCCCACCTTACCTTCTACATAAAGTGATCTCCCACCCTCTGAAATCCCATACGCAGGCTCTGCTCCCACCTTTTCTTTTCCATGTCTCTACTGAGCCGAAAAAGGAAAGGCGTTTGAATTTTTGCTGATCTCTGACAGGGCACGCATGATGCTCCCCTTGTTGATTGAATGTCGCGTCTGCAGCGCCAGCGCCTGTCAACCTACCTGCCCCCTTTGACGTGTGCAAAGGGTCAACCCCACATTCCAAGCCACGTCAGCATCTCCTTCCCTAAACTCCCACCTCAAGCTTGATCCATCTTCCTCTGCAACAAATTCCATCCGAACTTCATACCAATTATGGTTATTAAAGATCCAAATCAACCTAGGGATTTGTCTACCTAGGGATTCGTCTTGCGCAGCTCGCATAGAAACTTGAAGGAAACCTTCTCCATCAACCAGTGGTTGGATGAATCTTGATAACCCCCCAAAAAAGCTTCTGACCGTGGAGACCATTTCTTGAACTGCATGTGCGCATGAACTCTGGTGGGAGTAATACACCACCCGCAATGATTGAATGGACCAACATTTTTCTTGGGTGATGAACTAGACACACCTGCTGTCGAACTAACTAGAAACTTCAGGGGTTCACCAGACAAAATTATTTTGATGACTAGCTGGGGATTCGAATGAACCCTAGTTGGGCCTAAGTTTTCCTTTAAGGTCTGATTACATGTCTTTCCAATATACGACCAAGAACCTTCCAAAGGTGGGGAGAAAAGCATTCCTCACTCGTTTTGCGAAACCGTCTTCACTTTTATAAACTCTCCTCTACCATTAACTATGAATTGAGCAATAAGCACCTTGCTACCATTTCTCATGGAGCCAAGAATGTAGGGCTTTTTTCCACTATTGGTAAGAGCCAAAGCCATTTTTCCCAGCCATGCTGCTTCGTCCCCTGCAAACCATATCCATGAATTTCCATTATGTTTAGATTCCGTCACTTTCACGTACGAGCTTTGCTACCTGCGAACTGGTTCGAATGTGAAGAGCGTTTGTTCAACTTTGATTCTAATCTTCTCAACGATTCCAACACCTGACGCTTTATAACTCTTCTCATAATCTCTCACTTTAGCTAGAGTAGCTTCTCTGTAACTCAATGGCGATTGTTTTGTAGCTTCGATGATTTGTTTGTTCGACGAATCACTACCCTCTATCATATCTCTCGGATTTCCAGCCTCGTTCAAAGCATTCACGAGCTCATCCATTGTATACCAACTGTTATAAGATCTTCGACCACCAGCTTAAAGTTCTCTCTTTTTTTTAAACCCCATTTAGGACATAATACCAAGCTCACTAACTCTATAAAACCTATTGATAGAAAAAACGAACTCTATAAAACAAAAAAAATTCCCATCATTGTTAGCTACTTTGAAGGAACTGGAATCATGAAGGTATCAGCATAGTTTAAAGACTCAGTTTCGGATCGAGGATCGTCCCGGTCCGATCCCAAACCGATCCAACAAAACAACCAATTAGAATCGAAATAATCCCAATTGGTGGTTTAAGTTCATCCAGGAGACTTTTTTAAGTTTCTGCCCAAGAAAAAAAATCTATTTAATCCACCGGTCTTGAAACCCCAAGTAATTTTCTTGTCTTGAACCCCTCTTACTCTGCAAAACCTCCCTCTCTCTCTCTCTCGATGACTATCGCAGATTTGCAGGTACAGAAATCTCTCTCTCTCTCTCTCTCTCTCTCAAAACCTTGATCGCAAGGAAGCTCAACCACTCTGTTGTAGCAGATCTCTCTCTCTCTCTCTCTCTCTCTCTCTCTCTCTCTCTCTCTCTCACGGCATCACCACTGTTGTAGTCTTGCAGAACCTTGATCGCAAGGAAGCCTGCGACCACTCTGTTGCAGCAGATTTCTATCCCTCTCTCACGGCATCTCCATTGTTGCAGCAGATCTCTCTCTCTATAGAATAAGCCAGAAGCTTCTCTCTTTAGAAGAAAGTCAAATGCTACTCTCTCTCTCTCTCGGGACACGTAGAAGAAGCCATAAGCTTCTAAATTCTTCCCGCTTTTCTTTTTTTCTTTTTTTTTTATTTAAGGCATGGGCTGGACGATCCAGGCTGGATTGTTCGGTCCGACTCGCCGATTCTGTCATAGATCGGTCGGATCGGCCGATCCGTCTCGGAATCGGTCCGAGTCATTATTATTTTAATTTTTTTGGGATCGGTTAAGGATCGAGACTCGTCCTTGGCCGATCCCGAGTTGGACCGACCGATCCTTTACACTATGGGTATCAGGTCTTAGATTCAGTAAAATCTTTGTTTCTTTTCAGCTTTTTATATATGGGTAATTTTTTTGCTTGCAAAGTTCCAACTGTTAATTTCTTCCATTTTTTTTAAATTGAACACCATCATCCGAATGTCTTACTCAGTGGCTCTAGCATCCTTTCAATCAGATCTTTGTCTTCTGCCTTTTTTTTCCCCATAGTATTTGTTGTGTTCTTTTGCAATATTTGCTTAACTCTAGATTCTAAAATAGTAATAATAGAGAAATGCACCTGTTATTTTCTCCATGGAATGAAAGCTTATTGTTTCCTCCGCTGCATAATGCTTTGGCCATATTATAATTGCATGCTGAATCATGGTTTAAAATATCTTATCTTATCCGTCGATATGTATCTTGTATCCACTCTGTCGGCACGATACACTGGTGTATTTTAGGATCAATTAATTTCTAAACGGTATCAGTCGATACATGTAATATATCGACCGTATTGGTCAATATAGCCTATATGTTACAATATATTGACCAATACACTCAATACAACATTCACTCCTTTGTTCAACTCTCCTTTTATCCCTAACAAAAAAACCAAGCCCCATTGAAGTTCAGCGAATTTCGCTTAAAACCTTCTTAGTGGATTGTCATCTCTATTTGGAGTTTAAAAGTACTTTTCCTCTTCTTGCATTGTTTTCTAAGGTATGCATTTTAAAAAAAATTTGTTTTCATTCTAAATCATACTCATGTCTAAAGCTTGTTTTTTTTTTTAATCAATAACACAAAATTTCATTAAAATCAAAGAAGGTTACAAGGGGAGGCAACAAAAAGATCAAGCAAACAATACAGAAGAAATAAAACAAAGGACTCTAAAGTTCTCCAATACAGGGAACCAATAGAATCGGAAAACTCCCCAAGAGTCTAGAGATAAGCCACTATATCCCAGCATCTCAAAATGTCTAAAGCATGTTTTGAAATCATATTACATGGATCTATGGATTTCAAGTCCGTATATCTTGATACCTATTTTTCAAGAAATAAGCAATGTTTTAAAGATTTTTTGAAAAATAATAAAATACATTTTTTACAAAAAAAATAAAAAAAAAAACTTATTAAACAATATTGTTTTGGCGTAAAGTTTCTACATAAGATGAATCTAAGGCTGATCTATCAGCTTAATAGATTAATTGTAATGTTTGAAAAAATAATGTTTTGATATAAAATAAGTTAATACTTTAAAATAAATGATTCAATAGTTTCTATTATTATTATTTTTTAAATAGAAGTACACAATTTCATCCTAGATTAGGTTTTATACTGATTGAAATATTTTTTATCTTAAAAATTAAAATATCATTCTATAACAAATATTATGAATTTATAATTTAGTTAATATACACACGCACCCCCCCTCCCCCATTACATGAGATATGAATATTTGTTTTTTATGTTTTATTAGTTTATGCGATATAGTATGACTTTCCTCAATACTTATTGAAGGTTTTTTTTTTTTTAAGTTTTCATGCGTTTGCGTGCATGACTGTTTGTTTCTACGTTAATATATGTATTATATGTGTGGGTGTATCATATTGAAAACATGTCAAAGTATCATATTTTTAGCTTATCTGTTTATACAAGCGAGTCTTGTTTTATGCATTCATCATTTTCCTCGAGTATCCACTGTATCCATGATTTTTACAGTGTATCCACACGTAACCGATATGTATCTCGATACGTATCTTTTTTTGGGTCGACCAATACTCTACCTTGATACGATATTTTAAACCATGTGTTGAATTGATAACCGTGTACAGTTACTTAATTTAGCATTCTTGTTATTCATGCCTCAAAGGTAATCTGTTGGTCTGAACATTTTTTCTTTATTTTTTTCTAGGACCTCTTAAAAATGATTTACTTGTACAACTCTGAATAGGTGTTATTTAGGGGCATTGTTGTCAAATGCAGTTGCATAAGTAAAATTATAAGGGGAAGTCTTATAAGTGGCACCAACACAAAAACATTGTCTGATCTGTGTGACTGCACATGCCATGTGCAGTGCAGACATTCAAGATGATCGGTGATTGTTGTGGAGGTCTCGTAGACATTGGTGGTCTTGAAGTCCTGGAAAATGGGTTGGGCAAGTGAAGCACAAGGTCAAAGAAATTTTGTTCCGCAAAATCCTGCGGTCAGTGGCGTTGTGGGATGGTTCACAATGCTTTGAAGGTTATATCTCATTCCCTTCTTGTTGTCCGGTGAGCTCTGGTTTCTTTGCAGGTTCAGGGAGTCTGGAGGTTGAAGATGACAATGACATGTTTCCACAGCCACAGCCACAACCACAGCCACAGCCACAGCCACCGCCACCGCCACGTGTCATGAGTGGGTTGGAATGCACTGTTGCCTTGGCTTTAGTGAAGGGGACATCTTCTGCGAGTGGGTCCCCTGGGCAGGCAGCTGTCAGGGGAGACTCAAATTTAAATTCAACTTCTTTTCGCCCTTTTCCGCCCCCACCCTTGGACCTTGAAGGCCCGTTTTCTTTGAGGTCTGATGGTGGGCCGGGCGTTCAGGTTTTGGTCCATTCGTCGGACCAGCTTTCAAGGGAGGCTAAACCGAAGTCCACCACTTTATCTGGAGACGTGATTAGCGCTGGGTTGCGGGCCAGAGGAAGGGCGGTGTCTTGTAGCCCTGTAAGGAGGTCTCTTTCCAGGGGAAGAGGGAGACTCCTCTCTCGATGTTCGTCTAGAGAATCTCAGAGTAGGAGAGGCGATCGGACGTCGGCGACCAGGTGTGATTTTACAGAGATGTTGTCGGAACAGGTGAACTCTCTGGTGGAAAAAGAAGTGAGGAAAGTTTTTCACAACCTCAGGGGAGAACTTTCGGCCGTATCGTTGGATGTTGGTGAGAGCGTTAAGACCTTGGTTTCATGCTCTAGGTGTACCCTTAATAGGGTGTTGTTTCCCTCTATTGTATGTTACACTCCCTTTGTTTCGTCTTCTAGAGCTGGAGATATGGCATACGATTGGAAGATTGTGCCGGAATCCTTTAGACACTGTGAGGTTAATATGGCGGAAGCTGAAGATACCATTCAGATTTTGGGAAAACCCCTCTCGCCGTCTGAAGTTACGAGGGGCTTTATTGGTGTGGGGTGTGATGTGGTTTTTTCTGAGATGTATGTGTGGCCTTTTTGATCATTGTAATTTTGTCTTGGTTGTTCCCTCTCCTCTTGCCAAAGATAGGGTGGTAGCGTCTTATGTGGCGTCACCTGTTTTGTCTCAACAATCCAATTTTTCTAGCAGCAAAGATGATAGGCCGTTGATGGGCTTGCCAGTGGCATGCGAGATTGCCTCGTTTTCCTCGGTTCCGTATGAGAATTCCTCGTCGTCTTCTTCCATTGAGGGGCGGAATGGCTTTCCTCATAGTGTCGGGTGTTGCTTGCCGAAAAGGAAGCTTGAGTTTTCAGAGGTTCTAACGGGCAATCCGGAAAACTTGATTGCAGATTCTGAGTGTCTCTCATGTGGGTGCTGATCATGTAACAGAAGGTGTCATGAAAGGCTTCTCCAACTCTGAAGGAAACAATAAATACTTTAACGGGGCAAATCCGAATTCTTTTTCCTCGCAGTTTGGTTCGTGTCTCGCCAACTCCCTCCCTTCCTTCTTTGCCCAGTCTGTGGAGACCATGTCTGCTTCTGAGGATGTTGGTGATCAAGTTGGTTCAGGTATGCAGACTCCTTTTTTAAGCAATTTGATTGATTTTCCTCTCGTGGGGTCTAACGTATTTTGCATGCGTGATGGATTGATCAGAGAACTCAATATGTTCACTTCTCCAAAGCCACTTTCCAGGTGTGAGGTCTTGGAGATTGTAGAAGCTTTACTTCAGATGGGGATGGAGGGTGATGAGGGGGCGAGAGAGTCAGAATTTGAGGGATGTCAGTCTAAAAAAGTCTCAGAATGGGATGTGGTATTAGAATTGGCTTCCGAATTTCATATTGAAGCTAGGCTTAAGAATGGGGAACATATCCCCATTTCGGTGGCAGTAAATGAGTTTAGAAAGCGTTGTGAGGGTGGCGAGTCAGGTAATGTGAGGGGGAATGAGGAGGCGAGAGTTTCTCAATGTAGCATCAAGTATCAAAGAAAGAAAATTAGGGATCAATCTGTAGGAGCGATGGATTTGGGTCATCTATGGAGATCATTAGTTGGAATGTGAGAGGTCTAGAGAGTGGGGATAAAAGGAGATCGATCAAAGAAGTGTAGAGAAGAGTCGGGGCCGATATCTTAGTTATTCAGGAAACTGAGAAAGAAGTTATCTCTAGGAGGATTATTAGGCAGATGGAAGGTGTTAGAAATAAGGATTGGGACTGGTTTCCTTTGTTTGATAGATCTGGTGGGATTTGTATGGTTTGGAGAAAGACTGTGTGAAGAAAATTGAGAGCTGGAGAGGGAAATTTTTCCCGGCTGTTAAATTCCGAAGTGAGAGTGAGGGGTTTGAGTGGGTTTTGGTAGGTGTTTATGGTCCCAATAAGCCTCGTTGTCATCCATTATTTTCGGAGGAACTCAAGAGTCTTCTTGGCTCTGTGGATGTTCCCTGGTGCCTTTTTGGTGATTTTAATGTTATTAGGTTTTCCCATGAAAAGTCTGGTAGGAGCCGGATCACTAAAAGTATGAGGGGTTTTGCCAAGTTCATTAATGATTGTGATATCGTTGATTATCCGCTCACTGGTGGTGGGTTCACGTGGTCTAATCTTCAGGAAAATACTGTCAGTTGTAGGTTAGACAGATTTCTTGCCTCAGTCTCTTGGGACGGGCATTTTCCGCATGCATCTCAAAAAATCCTTGGGAGACCTATTTTAGACCATTTTCCTATTTTGGTGAACTCGGAGCTGATTGTTAAGGGGGGTCCTCCCCTTTTCCGATTTGAAAATATGTGCTCCATCATAATTTTAAGGACCTTTTGAGGAGGTGGTGGGAAGAGAAAGATGTGGTTAGTGAGTGGGAAGGGTTTAAATTCATGAGTTATCTTAGAGAGATGAATGAGAAGATTAAAGTGTGGAACAAAGAAGTGTTTGGGTGGATACCGGAAAGAAAGAAGAAAACCTTGTTAGAAATCTAGATCTTGGATAATATTGAGGAAGATAGAGCTTTGGAGTAAGAAGAAAGGGAGTGTAGGAGGAAGTGGAAGAAGGAACTAGAGGATATTTTGAAGCAGGAAGAAGTGAGTTGGAGACAGAAATCTAAAATGCTTTGGCTCAAGGATGGAGATGGAAACACCAAGTTTTTACAAGATGGCCGACTTCAAAAGAAAAAATAATAGTATTGTGATGTTGGAAAGGGAGGGTAATGTGATTGAGGATCATAAGGAGATTGAAAAAGTGATTGTGGATTATTTTCATACCCTTTATAAATCTAAATAGAAATTTTTTTTGAGGTTAACAACTTGACGGGTCCTAAATTAGAAGCTAGTGCGGTTGAGGACATGGATAAAGATTTTGATGAAGAGGAAGTGAAGAAAGCAATTTGGGATATGGACAGGAATAAGGCTGCGGGTCTAGATAGATTCAATATGGCTTTTTTCCAAGACTACTGGGAGATCATTAAAGATGACCTTACGCAAGTGTTTAAAGATTTCCATTCCAGTGGTATCATCAAAAAGCAACTAATGCTACCTTCCTTGTTCTCATTCCCAAAATCAAAGGTGCTTCGAGAGTGAAAGATTTCAGGCCTATCAGTCTTGTTACTAGTGTGTATAAGATTATATCTAAAGTTCTTGCTAATAGGCTGAAATTGGTGGTTGATCAAGTGGTGTTTAAGAATCGAAGTGCTTTTATCCAGGGTAGACAAATTTTGGACAGCATTTTAATTGCTAACGAATGTGTTGAGGAATGCATTAGATTGAAAACTCCTGGTTTGGTTTTTAAATTGGATTTGGAGAAAGCTTACGATAGAGTGGAATGGGTTTTTTTTTTGGAGAATGTGCCTAAATGGAAAGGTTTCTCTGATAAGTGGTGTAGATGGGTGAAGGGGTGTGTTAGTAACGTACAGTTATCTGTTTGTCTTAATGGTGGTATTTCTGGTCTCTTTCCTTCATGGAACTAAGACAGGGGGATCCCTTGTCCCCTTTCCTCTTCACTTTTGTTAGTGATGTTTTGAGCTGTCTTTTTCTTAGGGCTGGGGATATCGGTAAGATTAATGGTTTTAAGGTTGGGTCGAACAAAATTGAGGTGTCTCATCTACAATTTGCCGATGACACCTTGATTTTCCTAAAAGCTTCGAGAGAGAATCTCTCTGGACCAAGTGTACCCTCAGGATTTTTGAGATGATTTCTATCTGAAAGTTAATATGGATAAGAGTAGTCTTTTTGGCATTAATGTAGATGACTCCTTTATCCAGGAGGGAGCTACTGTATTGGGTTGTAGTAGGGGTGAGTGGCCTATGAAATATTTGGGTCTCTCTGTGAACAGGAAGCATAAGGGAGTTCAGTTTTGGAACCCAGTCATTGATAAAATGGAACAGAGGTTGGCAACCTGGAAAAGGAATTATCTGTCCTTAGGGGGTCGTATCACACTGATCCAAGCGTCTTTAGGGAGTATCCCTACGTATTTCATGTCGTTTTTTAGGATGTCGGTCTCGGTCAGTAAAAGAATTGAGAAATTATGAGGGATTTCCTATGGGAAGGGGGAGATAAGAAGAAAGATCATCTGGTCAAGTGGGAGATTGTAAAAGTAGAGAGGCTGGGGGTCTCAATCTGGGTAACATTCAAATCAAAAACCGGGCTCTGCCTGGAAAGTGGCTATGGAGGTTCAGTGTTGAAAAAGGAGCTTTTTGGAGGTCCATCATCGCTAGCAAGTATGGAGTGCATAAAAACGGGTGGGATTTCAATCAGGATGCTAAAATAAGCTCAGCGAGTCGGTGGCGTGCCATCTCTGACTTGTTCCTTCACTTCAGTAGGGATGTGAGATTCTCAGTTGGGTCGAGTAACTTCGTTCGTTTCTGGTTTGATCTCTGGTGTGGGGATTCTCCCCTAGCCACTTGTTTTCCTAAGGTTTTTTCTATTTGTACTCAGAAGAACTCCCTTGTCTTTGATACCATCAGTTGGATCACATCTGGGCTTTCCTAGAACCTCTTGTTTCGTAGAGACCCTATTAGGGCGGCATTTGATGAGTTTACCTTGATGTTTGAATTTCTTAGGAATGTTGTTCTCTCTGATAATCTTCAGGAATCTAGGGTCTGGTGTCGTGAGCCTAATGGGATATTCTCCACCAAGTCTTTTTGTAAGTCTTTGCTGGATTGTGGCCATTCGCCTCCTCCTTTCTCCCCCTCCTGGCTTTGGGGAGCTAAGGTTCCTCCTAAGGTGAAAGCTTTTGTTTGGACTGCCTTGCATCATCGTATTAATACTGCTGATATCCTTCAAAAGAGGAGGCCGTTTATGGCACTTTCTCCCCAGGTCTGCCCCATGTGTATGGCCCATGGGGAATCTGTGGATCATTTGTTCTTGGGTTGCTTTATTGCTGATCAGGTTTGGAGATTCTTTTCCTCTTCCATTGGTGTTGCATGGGTCGGCCCTTATACGATGCTGGATTTGTTTTATCAGTGGCAGTTTCATGGGCTTGATACTCGGGGAAAGATTATGTATAGAGCCTTATTTTATGCGGTGTTATGGGGGATATCGAATGAGAGAAATAAGAGAATTTTCGAAGAGAAAGGTAAGAGGTTGGAGGAGATCATTGATTCCATCATGGTTTTGACGGTTTCTTGGGTTTCTTTTCTTCCAGAGTTTAAAGATGTTTCATGGGCAGATATAATGAGATGTTGGGAGACGGTGGCTTATCTGTAGGCCGTTCTAGGGCTCTTCTCTAATTATTCCCTTTCTTTTTTCTTTGTTCTTTTTGTATTGTTATGTTCTTCATCTTTTCTTCGTCCATCTTTGTACTGTATTTTCTTTCTTTTCTTTTCAATAATAAAATTCGTCATTGATCAAAAAAAAATTCAAGTTGTTTGACCAAGCAGTCCCATAAGCAACCACCTACCTTGGTCCCATAATGCGCAAATGTGAATTGATTAATTCTTTTGCACCTTCTTGTTCTTTGAATTATTGGTTGGTCTGGGACTTCTGCATTGGAGATATGGTAGAAGAAACATGAGGAGGTTCAAATTTTTTAATTTAGGTGAATCTTACAAAGAATTAGGCAGTCATTCTGATGCGCACCTATATCAGAGTTGGTTACATTTATTTTTGTTATCAAATATTGCACTACTGATGCTAATGACACTAAAGAAAGTGAAATGATTTTTTAGTGCTTCCAAGTTTTTCTTTGGTAAGTTCTATTCATGGTTTTACTCTTTAGGAGTTTTCACCTGGATCAAATGGTCGAATGACGACAGTGGGTGTCTACGTACGCGATTTGCTTCTTGGACAGGTCAGTTCTCACCATCTTTAACATGCTTCTGCATCTCGAAAAAAATTAATTGTGCCTTTGCCTTTCCCTTCTTATGGTCTTTTATTAACATTCGTATTCTATAATTTACTTGATATCAAAATCTATGTTGTCACACGTTGCCATGTTTGCTATACCTCAGTTATATGATCAGTTGAGCTCCAATTGACTGCTTCTTGAGGTAGTTAAAGTTAAATGATTTATTTAGTGGTTTCAGATTGTCATTCCAAGAGGAGCAAACTTGTCTTTCTGCAACTAAAACAAGGAACTCAGGAAGGATAAGGCCAGGTGTGAATGATATGGTTCGTCCTTGTGAAATGATGTATGAATGAGGGGAATATCATAAAGTATTATACTTATGGACAAATACACATTTGTGTGTGTGTGTATGTGCGTGTGCGCACGCATGTGCATGCGCGTGAGTACATGTGTCTAGATCCTGGATCCTTTATTGCTGCTGAAATACTCCCGTTTAATTAAAAAAATGCATGTGTTCTATTTCTCCAAAACATGTAATGGATTCCATTTGCCATCTTGGAATAGGCAGTTTGTAGCAAGGCCTCTTCTCTTTTCTTTTCAATGAGTTCTTGATGAAGATAAAATGAATGACATTGGAGGAGTTTCCTTCCAGTATAAAATTATTAAGTTCCAATTTTTTTCTTTATTGACCAGTAAGGAGGGAAGATATCGAAGTTTTGTTCAAGTCTACCCAATTGGATGGACCACATAAGCTTAAATCATTCAACATTCCTGATCTTTCAAAATATCAGCAAATCTAATGGACTTGGGTTCCTTGGTGAATCTGATGAGATTCACCATTATTTATTTATTTTTTGGTGGGTGGGGGGGGGGGGGGGTGTCCACTTGTGTTAGGGGTTGATAAAGCTATATTGTTAAAGGGGAATGACCCTACGCTAATTTTCATAAATGATTGGCCGTCTAGGCAGATTCAAACTAGACACTCGCTTGTGCAAATTGGTAGCACACTCAAAGCATGTTCTCTCATCTAGGGTATTTGCCTATACTAGTCTGATAATTCATATCAATTTAGAAAAGATTATAGAAGTCTCATAAATACTTAATAGGTGCATCATTATCCATCCTTTTTATAATGCAAAGCCTTTTTTAATGACCTAAAATTTCTAGTAAAATTTTCCATCTCTTGCTTCACCCAAATATGAATGCAGTTTACCATGCATCTAACCAAGGATTTTTCCCTCGAAGAGTGAAAGACAATTAAAATGATTATTACTGTTATCCATGTACATTTTATCACTATGTTTTCATTTGTTATTGGAGTTTACTGTTAAGCAAGATGGTTAGCCCAAGGTTATCAAACCGTGAACTGAGTCAAAAATTGGTAGGGGCCACTTATAATTGAATTGTAATTTTGAATTGTAGATTGTAAGATTCATAGTAATTTTAGTAGAAGTAGGGTTTGTATTTTGTCTTAGAAAAGGGTTTTTTGCTGTTGAAATAAGTAAATTATATCTCTTCTATATGTATATTTATTCATTTTATAGTACTGAATACTATATAAGGATTAAACAAAAGAAAAGAATTTTTTTTTTCATTGAAAAGGAAACTGCATTTTTTTAATCCCGCAGAATTGATTCATTCATATGAAGCAAACAATTAAATCGTAAATCATATGATTCAAACAATAGTTGATTTTTTCACTGATTTGAATCAACCTAAAGGTCAAATTGATTGGAATCATATGATTCATACAATGAGTTGTAAGATTTTAGCAACAGAGGGTTATCCTTTCTTGATGCTTAAATTGCAACAGACTCCTCGTAAGATTCATAGTAATTTTAGTAGATGTAGGGTTTGTATTTTGTCTTAGAAAAGGTTTTTTGCTGTTGAAATAAGTAAATTATATTTCTTATATATGTATATTTATTCATTTTATAGTACTGTATCATATACAAGGATTAAACAAAAAAAAAGAAATTTTTTCATTGAAATGGAAACTGCATTTTTTTAATCCCGCAGAATTGATTCATCCGTATGAAGCAAACAATTAAATTGACAATCATATGATTCAAACAGTAGATTTTTTCACTGATTTGAATAAACCTAAGGTCAAATTGATTCGAATCATATGATTCATACAATGAGTTGTAAGATTTTAGCAACAGATGGTTATCCTTTCTTGATGCTTAAATTGCAACGGATCCTCGTCATTGTGCATGTTAATGCCAATTATGGTGACATTCTCTAGTATATTACTATTATACAATATCGCATATGATTACAACCAATTCAATGACTCTGCTTGAAATATATGTATATATATTGATGAATAATGAGATGATATTAATAAAAAGGAGGAAAGAGGAGTACAAAGGTAGGTTGTGTACCACTCCGTAGAAAGAAGAAAATACATGAAAACAAAAAATCCCCAAGAAATAACACGACATAAATCAAGAAGAAGAGGCATAATCAGATCACAACATGAAGCATCTTATCAGATGGTAGCCCTGTAAACATCTCTATCCTCCTCGCCCCTCTTGGCCAACTTATCTGCAATATCGTTGGCTGCTCTTGGTATATGGTTGAACGAGAAATTCAAAGCAGAAGCCATGAAGTGTGACAACCTAATAAGATGGATAAACCTCCAGGAGCAATGCAATGAATCAAGCATCCATGATTACCGGAAATATAAGTGCTAAACATGACCACTTCTATTCCATGCCTCCCATATGAACTAAATGATAGCTAAACTTGACCATTTTTTGATCATTTTTCCTCTTTTGCCTCCAAAGCCAAGATGATTGCTGGAAAATATAAGTTTTACTAGGAAAGAATCCAATTACACCTCTCATACTTAATCCTAGTTATAGAAGAAAATTTGCAATGAGTAGAAAAGTGATCTGTGGATTCCCCTACTTCAAACACAATAATACAAGGATGGGGAGATAAGGTTTTGTGTGTTACTCTTTTCTGGAGCATGTCAGCCATATTGATCGTTTAAAGAGTGGCAGTCCAATTTCAACCAAAGTCCTTACTAATAAAAAGGGCCTTAAAAGAAAGAACAATTCCAAGTAAGTTGGAGTCAGAAATAAGGGTTGAATAAATGGATTGGCGTGAGAAAGAGTCATTTGAGTATAATTCCCAAATTATTCTGAAGTCTGATTTGATCTAGACAAAAAAGTTTCTTCGAAGCAATTAATCAAGGATGCAAAATTATACAACTGGGATTGATTTGGATTTCGATTAAAGGTGAAATTCCATGCTACTTGATTGGGGAGGGGTTTGCTACAGTTTGGTTAGGGCTCTGGACTGACCTTATAGGCAATGAAAAGCCTCACACAAGGATCTATTTCTCCATTCCCCCAGAACAAGATGGGTTATGGTTAAGATTTTTAATTAATGAGTTAATTGCAGGTCAACCTGTTCCCAACTCATAAATAAATGCATCGGTTTCTGGTTGGTTTCTTGATCCACTGGGTTGGTATGTAAAATTATGTTTTTATGTCAAAATATATTATAATTTATTTCTATATAAATGCTACAAATATAAATGTATTATTTGTATTTTATTTCTAGTGTTAAATTCATCCAAACTTGCTTTTCTTCAGATTCATCCTAGAATTGATTTCATTTTGTAATATTAAAAACTTCGCTTCATTTAAGATGGGAACTTACTTTTTTGGGAATATTTCTCTATGGCAAGTAAATTAGGGATACAGTCAAATTTTTGTTTGGATATAAATCTATTTATAGATGTAACATAAACTAAATCAAATGCATTTGCATGTATTTGATTCATGAATATTGATCAGATCTTACCTAGAGTTTTTTATCAGTATATCATTGGGTCTTGTTAGTTGCTACAAGGGGATCAGAAGAAGTGGGGATGATTGGTTTATTTGACTTGAGGAGGGAGAGTAGAGGACGCTTCAGAGGAAGGGGGTATGCACAACAAGGGACATAGTCCAGATGGGGAAGGGCATCCTATTTATAGGCATTTAGATAATGACCGTTTATGGGTATGGATTACTACAACTGCCACGTCACCAGCTAAGAATAACCGTCATTATCTTTCCCAAGTGAATCATCTGGGGTGTGACCCCTTTGGATAAGGATCACCAGATGACTAGCCTGGATCTTTGACTGCCAAAACCACATGCTATTGAGAGTTTTCCAAGCGCATTTGGCTAATCCACAACATAATACCTGGGTCTTAACTCAGCACCTCAGACCTCCTAGGGCCCGTCATCACTGGGCACATCATGAGATATTGTGGCACCTGATCGCCCTAAGGTCATTGTTAGGATGTCAGATTGACAAGTTGCAGCGTTTTAGTCACTCTTCCAAGTCTGAGTGGACTGCTTATGTTGTTGGTAAGCCTCCACAGCTTCCAAATGGAAGGTTGAATGTCACATGTTACATGTTCCTAATTCTTCATTTGCAATATCATGTATTCCAGAAAATGCCTATTTATACTTACAATTTTCTTAGTCTATATTTATTGGTTTGCGCTATTAATGTGTAAGTACATATTCCCCCATATTTTCTTTAAGTTTCACCAATGAGTAATCTCATTCTAAAATTCCATGTCCCCCC
>JAUPMG010000009.1:11918099-11935530 GCA_031762675.1 Pachysandra terminalis
AAGGGATGGGTTTGGGGGACATGGAACCAGCCTGTGAAAGCTTGGAAGCCCTGGTAACAGGTTTGGAGGATGAAGGGAGGGAGGTGGGAGGAGGGAGGGGGAAAATGAGGAAGGGGAGCCTTCCTCTGACCCTTCTTCCCCATGGGACAAGAGGAAAACAAAAACAAGCAGGAGATGCCGAAGGAGACAAAGGTGTAGGACTGAAAAAGGAGATAAGGATGTGAGGGACTGAATGGTGGCTCCCGCAAGGATAGCGGAGCCACCAGAGACGCCTGAGAAGAGGATACTCAAGCCATGAAGCGGTTCAGGATGGATGCACATGACGATGCTCAGGCAAGGAGGATGCTTAATTAGTTCATGTAATATTGATAAGAATAGTTGGGAAGGTTGCCAGAGCCGATTTGATCAGTGTAACCCTCCCCTAGAGAGAGGTTCATTTTCCATGTAGCTACTATTCTCTCCATTTTTTCAAGTACATGATCCTAGAATGAAACAGATTTGGCGCTATCCCTTAGAGTCAATCCAAGGTACTTAATGGGAGGATCTACTGCCCCACATTCTAAGAAATCCACAAATTGATGGACCCTTTTTGGATGAAGGTGGAATCCAAAAATGCTAGATTTCTCAACGTTGACTCTTAAGACCTGAAACCATCTCAAAATAGCTTTGATCCAATAAGCCTGTTCCTCAATAGCTTCAAAAAACAAGATTGTGTCATCTGCATTCTGTAAATGAGAAACATACACCCTCGCTCCCCCAACCGAAAACCCCCTAATGAGACCCAAATTCTTTGTTTGTATTAGAAAACGACTCAATACACCCCTCACGAGTGTAAAATGTAAAGGGGAGAGAGGATCCCTTGACGGAGCCCTCTAGAGGAGTCAAAGTGCCCATGGGGGCTATTGTTGCACATGGGAGAGCTAAGGTGAATGGGAGACGGAGCTCTCCTAGTGCTATTAAAATATTTCATTTACACCCAACAACAACAACATATCCTATCACAACTAGGTGTGATCGGAGACACCAATCCATCCCAATCTTCCAAAACCATAGCTCCAGTCAAATTATGTGCACCTAATAATTTTTGACGACTCCCTCCATCTATTTCCTTTTTGGACTTACCTCACTTTTCTATATCCTTAAACATGCACCCTCTCATACCCCTTCTCACAGACACCTCCCTTGGTCCACATTAAACTTCTTTTACACCAGTTTGTTTAGAATCTATTTTAAGGGAGAAACCTCTTGATGGTCCATTGGCTCTTTAAAAATATCTGAACTGTTTTTCCTCACATACATGGTTCTTACTAGCTCCAAAATCAGTTAAACCTACCCGTGGTTCCTATGCTATAAATCACAAATCCACATTTTCAAATTATTTCTTTTTATAAAAGAAATTTTACATACTTATCCCTAGCACAATCATTGTTCCAACATTGGAGAGATTCATAGAAAATCTTTTTAGGCCCAGAAAAAAATTCCCATCATTTTTTTGATAATTGATGAGATATATTAAAATCGAAGGAAAGGAAATACAACCTCCATGGTTTTTAGAACTAATAGATTTGACTACTCTGAGAATTCTGGGGAAACGCAAGGAAAGAGGCAAATCTCGAACCCATCGATCATGCCAAAAAGAAACCGAAGAACTGCCCCCAATCATGAATGGGACCATAGATAAGAATAAAGGTGCTAACACAATCACAACTCTGCAAGGGCTTACCGAGAATATCCTCACGTTCAGATTTATATCCCTGCCATTCGCGTGAATTCCATACTTGCTGACAATCACCTTGCACCGTAGATGTTCCTTCTCATCGTTGAACTACCAAAGCCATTTTGCTCAATGAAATCATATACCACTCATAATATTAGATGCCGAAATACCTGCGAACTATCTCCTCACGGATGCCCAAGAAGCCACAGACACCATGATCCCCTCAATCACTCTTGAGATCGTGGATGTAATGTCCTGAAAGATCTACATATTATGCTCCCTCCAAATGTGCCAAAGAGTAGCCTAGAAAACCAATTGATAAACAAGTGATCAAGTGTCTCCTCTCTACATAAGAAACACATGTGGTGAGAGAGGCATACACCTTTTCATTCTCTGGAGCATGTCTGTTGTGTTAATCCGATAGAGCAATGCAGACCACACAAACGCTCTTACTTTAGGTGGAACGGGAGGATACCAAACCAATTGGACAGAGAAAGGAATAAAGAGCCCGAATCTGTTTGAACAAAAATGATTGAAAAAGGACAGACATGAAAAAACACCTCTAGGATCAAGAGTCCAGATCTTCCGATCCGATCACTTTGGACCCATGAAGACATCCTCGAGAGACTTAATAAGAGAAGCCTGCTCACCTATCTCGACATCCTTGATAGTCCTACGGAGGGGGAAGATTCCCCACAAGACCTGACCCTGACCAAGAAAGGACCTCACTAACAAAGGAAAATTGAAAGTGGAGTACTCGGAGAATTCTGGGGAAACGCAAGGAAAGAGGCAAATCCCCAACCCACCGATCATGCCGAAAAGAAATTGCAGACCCGTCCCCAAACATGAATCGAACCATAGATAAGCACATAGGTGCTAACACAATCACAACTCTCCAAGGGCTTGCCGAAAATATCCTCGCGTTCAGAATTATATCCTTGTCATTCGCGTGAATTCATACTTTTTGACAATCACCTTCCACCATAGATTTTCTTTCTCATCGTTGAACCACCAAAGCCATTTGGTGGAACACGTGGTTTCCAGAGTTTTGAAGGTGCAAAAGGAGCCGGACTTAGATTTTGCTCCTTACAGAGGACTCTAAAAAAATATTTAGTAGAAAAGGTTCCACTAGACTCGAGGGGCGAAACTCTCACATTTGGAATGTCGGTGTCAGTGAAAATGTTCATCAACCCCTCAGCGAGGTTACCAAACTCCCCTATTTCCTGCACATTAAGATCCCGTCTGAATTTAAGATTTCAGGTAAGGTCGGACTCAGACCAAGAAAGAATATCAGAAACCAAAGCATTCCTATACCTAGTCATCAAGTTCAGACTATGTTAATGATTCAATGACCTGGAATCCCTACCTCATAAATCCTGCGAAAATTGAATACATCGACCATTGCTCACCTTGAGTCTCAAATAGGAAGAGAAGGATGAAGCAAGAGCAGTGATGGCTTTCCAAGGGCTACGACTGACTTGCAGATTGGCAAATCTTGCATCCATTATTAGACACCCCAGATTTGCTTACTATTACCTGGTACTACAAAGCATTATTATCCATGCTAAAATGCCACAACCAGTTACCAAGATAAGCTGAGTTATGAGTTAGAATATTCCCCAGATTAAGTCCCCCTGACTCCTTGTTCTTACACACTACAGCTCATTTCACCAAATGATCCTTTTTTTGATCCCCACCGTCCCATGGGAAGTCTCTTTGAAGCTTCTCAATTGCCTTAACATCCCTAACTGGAGCTCGAAAGAGTGATAAGTAATAGGTGGGAAGGTTGGCTAGAGCCGATTTGATTAGTGTAACCCTCTCTCCCAGAAAGAGGTAGTTCATTTTCCAAGTAGCTACTCTTCTCTCCATTTTTTCAAGTAGATGATCCTATAATGAAACAGATCTGGCACTATCTCCTAAAGTCAATCCAAGGTACTTAATGGGAAGATTTGCCGCCCCACATTCTAAGAAATTTGTAAAGTGATGGACCCTTTCTGGATCAAGGTGGAATCCAAAAAGGCTAGATTTCTTAATGCCCACTCTTAAGACTCAAAACCATCTCAAAATAGCTTTGATCCTATAAGACTGTTTCTAATCAAAAAACAAGATTGTGTTATCCGCATACTGTAGAATGGGTTACCTTAGGAGAAACCATCAAAATTAAGCTTCACCCACCCAACCCTTGGTAGACTCCAAACCGGCCGCAAATACAAGAAGCACTCATCTCTCAATGAAATCATATACTCCTCTCTTATAATATCAGATGCCGAAATACCAGCGAACTGTCTACTCACGGACGCCCAAGAAGCAACAGACACCATGATCCCCTCAATCACACTCTACGCCGAGGATGTAATGTCCTGAAAAATCTGCTTATTACGCTCCCTCCAAATGTGTCAAAGAGTAGCCTGGAAGACCAATCGATAAATGATACGCCCCCTCACTGCTAGACTCGGAGACCCCCATTGAGCTAGCAAATGGCCTTCGGCATCACCAACACCCTCCCAATAATGAGCAGAAAGAATCTCCAAATCTCAACTGCCACTGGGCAGTGGATAAACAAGTGATCAAGTGTCTCCTCTCTACATAAGAAACACGTGTGGTGAGAAAGGCATACACCTTCTCATTCTCTGGAGCATGTCCGTTGTGTTAATCCGATAGAGCAATGCAGACCACACAAACGCTCTAACTCTTGGTAGAACGGGAGGATACCAAACCGACCGGGCAGAGAAAGGAATTGAGGGCCTGAGTTTGTTTGAACAAAAATGATTGAAAAAGGACTAACATGAAAAAACACCTCTAGGATCAAGAGTCCAGATCTTCCGATCCAACCACTATGGAAACACGAAGACATCCCTGAGGGACTCAATAAAAGAAGCCAACTCACCTATCTCGACATTCTTGACAGTCCTACGGAGGGGGAAGATTCCCCACAAGACCTGACCCCGACCAAGAAAGGACCTCACTAACAAAGGAAAATTGAGTGGACTACTCTGAGAATTATGGGGAAACACAAGGAAAGAGGCAAATCCCCAACCCACCGATCATATGCCGAAAAGAAACCGAAGACCCGTCCCCAATCATGAATTAAAGCATAGATAAGAACATAGGTGCTAATGCAATCACAACTCTCCAAGGGCTTGCCGAAAATATCCTCACGTTCAGATTTATATCCCTGCCATTCGCGTGAATTCCATACTTTTTGACAATCATCTTCCACCATTGATTTTCCTTCTCATCGTTGAACCACCAAAGCCATTTGGCCAAGAGAGCTGAGTTCCGATCTGCTGTGTTCCCCAGATTCAGCCCACCAAGATCCCTATCCTTACACACTAACTCCCACTTGGCTAAATGATCCCTACTGCGCCCATTTCCATCCCATCCCATAAGAACTTGCGTCGTAGCTTCTCAATGTGAGAGGCCATAACCCTAGGCATCCGAAAAATTGACATATAATACACAACAAAGTTAGCCAAAGAAGCCTGAATAAGGGTGATTTTATCACCCAATGACAAATAGTTCCTCTTCCATACTGACAGACGCTTCTCAATCCTCTCAATGACTGGATCCCAGAAGACTAAGGATTTGGGATTGCTTCCTAAAGGCAGCCCCAAATATGACATAGGCCACACACCCACCCTACACCCAAATTCCTTAAACACACTTTGATAACACCTCCTCTCTAACATGAATGCCTGTCATAGTACTCTTCTCCATATTCACCCTTAGAGATCTCAAGGGAGGAATATGAAGAAAGGCAGGAGGCTAAAAGTCGATTGGAGATCGTTCTTAGGCAAGAAGAGATTAGTTGGAGACAAAAGTCTAGGGCAACATGGCTTAAGGAGGGGGACTAAAATACTCGGTTCTTTCATAAGATAGCTAATGGGAGAGCAAAGACTAATCATAGAGTGGGTCTTCAGATTTCGGGTGAGTTGGTTGAGGATACAACAAAGTTAATTGAGGAGATAACCACTTTTTACTCGGACTTGTACAGGTCTGATCAAGATTATTGTTTTGATATATCGAGTTTAAGGGCGAGAAAATTGAATGTACAGCAAGTCGAGTGGATGGAGCGGCCTTTCGAGGAACAGGAAATCAAGGAGGCGGTTTGGGAGTTAGATAGAGATAAAGCCCTAGGTCCGGATGATTTCACAATAGTTTTTTATCAAGAGTGTTGGGAGACAGTAAAAAATGATCTCGTTAGTGTGGTTCAAGACCACTTTTTGAGAGTGGGTGATCAACAAAGCCACAAATGCTACATTCATTGCTCTTATCCCAAAGAAAGCAGGTGCCTTGAAACTTAAGGACTTTAGGCCTATTAGTCTGACCACCAGTTTGTATAAGATCATAGCTAAGATTTTGGTCTCCAGGTTGAAAATGGTTATTGGAGACTTGGTGGCTCTAAATCAGAGCGCATTCATTGCAGGTAGGCAGATTTTGGATAGTGTCTTATTGCCAATGAAGTGGTTGAAGAATGGAGGAGGACTGGTAAAGAAGGCATGGTTTTGAAACTAGACCTTGAAAATGCATATGATTGGGTAGAGTGGCACTTTCTGGACAAAGTTATGGAATGGAAAGGCTTTGGGACTAGATGGAGAAAGTGGATTGCAGGTTGTCTATGGAATGTTTTGTTGTCTTTTTTGTGGAATGGGGGTGTGCACGGACTGGTTGCTCCTACTCGGGGTTTGAGGCAAGGCGATCCACTTTCTCCTCTCCTCTCCTCTTTACCTTGGTAGCTGACGTGTTGAGTTGTTTTATGTCCAAAGGGGAGAATCTTGGATTGATTTCGGGTTTTGAGGTGGGTAGAGATCGTGTGAGTGTATCACATTTACAATTTGCAGATGACACTCTTCTCTTCATTCATGCAGAGAAATGTCAAACCTACTAGATTAAATCCATTATTAGATGCTTTGAGATGGTCTCAGGATTAAAGGTGAATCTAGAAAAGAGTAGCTTGGTGGGAATGAATATGAATCAGGAGAGAGGGGATTTTCACATCAGTCCTAGGGTGTAGGGTATAAGAGTGGCTGCTATCTTACCTGGGTTTACCACTGGGTGGTAACCCCAAGTCTATTAGTTTCTGGGATCCAGTGATGGATAGGATTGGGAAGAGGCTAGCCACGTGGAAGAAATGCTATTTGTCGCTAGGAGGGAGAATCACTCTCATTAAAGCCGCATTGGCTAACATCCCAGTATACTACTTTTCGTTGCTTAGGGCACCTAGTAGTATTGTGAAGTGTATAGAAAAACTACAACGAGATTTCTTATGGGAAGGAGGAGGTCATAGGAAGTATCATCTAGTCAAGTGGGAATCGGTTTGTTTAAAGATAGAAGCAGGGGGCCTCAACTTGGGAAACGTTGCTATTCGTAACACGACACTACTGGGTAAATGGCTATGGAGATTCAGCGAGGAACGGGAGGCCTTGTGGCGGAAAGTGATTCACATTAAATTTGGCGGGCATCCTAATGGTTGGGACTGTAATTCATCGGCCAGATGTTTTCGAGCTAGCATTTGGAAAGAGGTTTTGTCGATCTTCCCTTCATTCTCTAACCTCACTTGTTTCAGAGTTGGCAATGGGAGTCGTGTCCGTTTCTGGTACGATCTTTGGTGGGGGGGAGTCTATCCTTGCTGTTTGATTTCCTGATTTCCTCGTCTCTTCCGGGTGGTATCCACTAGGGATGCTCTTGTTTCTGATATTCTTTCTGGGTCTGACTCGGGTTTGGTTTGGAATCTCCCATTCTGTAGGGATTTGAGACCGTCGGAATTAGTTGACCTTGGGGCTCTCTTTTTTGACTTGGGGGGGGGGGGGGTATGTATTGACTCTGTGTGTAAGGACTGCCGGATTTGGAGTCCTTGTTGCAATGGTGTGTTTTCAGTGAACTTCTCTGTCATCCGTCCTCAATCTACCCAGATCTCTTTCCCCTCTCGTTGTGTCTGGATACCCTTTTCTCCCCCCATAATTAAGGCATTTATTTGGACCGCGATCCTTCATAAGATCAATACTTGTGATTTGCTTCAGCGTAGGTGGTCCCGGATGATTTCACCTCACGTGTGCTGCATGTGTAAGGAGGTAGGGGAATCAGTGGACCATCTGTTCTTACATTGCTCGGTAGCTAGTAAGGTTTAGGAGTCCTTGTGCCGTATTGGTGTTGGATGGGTAATGCCTGAGGAGATTGGTGAGTGCCTGACAAAGTGGAGGTTCCCTGGTTTAGGTGTGAGAGGCAGATTGATGTACCTGGGTGTATGGCATGCAACACTCTGGGTTTTGTGGGGGGAGAGGAATAGGAGAGCGTTTGAAGACAGAGCCAGCTCGACTAGGATGATAATCGATTCTATCTTACTCATGGTTTTTTTTTTTTTTTTTGATCGATTTTACTTGCTCATGGTTAGCTCATGGATCATGATTCTTCCAGCTTTTAGAGGTTTCTCCATGACTGATTTACTGGTAGGGTGGTTGGAGGTGGCCAAGTCTTCTCCACACAGTGTGCATGACGGAGGGTGAGGGAGGTGTTGGAGTGTTTGAGTATTGGGTGACATGTTTTTGATATTCACTGATGTCCTTATCTTTTAGGACGCGTTGCTTTTGTTTCTTTACACTCTGTCTATGTCTTTTTGGGTTTTGGTGCTCATCTTGCGCTATCCTCGTTGTACTTGTACTTTCTCATTTTCTTAATTAATTGTTTGTTACTTGTCCAAAAAAAAAAAGAAAAATTGTAATGTTTGAAAAAATAATGTTTTGATATAAAATATATAATATTTTAAAATAAATGATTCAATAGTTTCTATTTTTTTTTTAAATAAAGGTACACAATTTCATCCTAGATTTAGATTAGGTTTAATACTTGATTGAACATGTATTTTGTATCTTAAAAATAAAATATCATTCTATAACAAATATTATGAATTTATGATCTAGTTAATACCCCCCTCCCTATTACATGAGATGCGAATATTTGTTTTTTTTTTATGTTTTATTAGTTTATGAGATATAGTATGACTTTCCTTTACGCTTATTGAATTTTTTTTTTTTATAAAGTTTTCATGCGCTTGCATGCATAACGGTTTGTTTCTACGTTAATAAATGTATTATGTGTAGGTGTGTCACATTAAAAACATGTCAAAGTATCATATTTTTAGCTTATCTTTTTATATAAGCGAATCTTGTTTTTTGTATCCATCATTTTCCTTGAGTATCCACCGTATCCATGATTTTTACAGTGTATCCACATGTATCCGATATGTATCTCGATATGTATCCTTTTTTGGGACGACCAATACTCTACCTCGATATGATATTTTAAACCATGTGCTGAATTGATAACTCTGTAAAAAAAAAGATAATTATGTACAGTTACTTAATTTAGCATTCTTGTTATTCATGCTTCAACAGGTAATTCTGCTGATCCGAACATTTATTATTATTTTTTTCTAGGACCTCTTAAAAATGAGTTACTTATACAACTCTGAATGGGTGATTATTTAGGAGCATCGTTGTCAAATGCAGCTGCATAAGTAAAATTATAAGGGGAAGTCTTATAAGTTGCATCCAACACAAAAACATTGTCTGATCTGCCATGAGCAGTCACACAACTATAACGGTCAGAAATACGTCTATTTGGGTTTTGTTTTTCTATAAATACCCTCTCATCTCCATTTTCCACCACAACTCATTCGTTTCTCTTATACACTATCTAATACTCTTTTTTGTTCTGTTTGCTCTCTTTTTCTATAGTTCTACGCTTTTCTCTAGTTCTATTAAGTGTTAAATGTGTTAACCATGTCTGGCAGAGGTTTCTTGCATGGGTCTACTACTAAATACTCTATGGCCTCACAGCCAAAACCTTCAGCTTCATCCGAGTCTCCTCCGTTAGTGACTTCAAATTTTATTTATATTATGTCTTCTTGTGATTGTACTCGATTCCAGTTTCATGCTAATGGTCCTAATAAACTCATGTTTTCCAATCTACGATTTGGTTACACAAACGGTTTCTTATTACTATACACCAGGTTGACATTTACTTAAACCAGGAAAACAGGTTGCTCTGCCAATTTTTTCTCCTGAATACACTTTGACTTTGTTACTAGTACCTTCATAGCCTTCACAAAAATATACCCCAGGCTCTGCCAATGTACATACCGGCTTCTTGGTCTGAGTTGATGACATCTGCTACTCTAGAGTACCACTGCCTTCTTTAACTTTCTTGGATTTCGGGGGCCTGCAGCTAATCAGTGAATAGTGATATGATTTTTACTTCTTAATAAGTGATTTGTTACCATAGGAGTAGACTGATAGTAGTAAGTTAGTGGTACAAGTGTTTCAAAAGTCATGTGAGGCTTATGCCTCGAGGATCACTTCAAGATGAGGCTCAAGAAAAATGGCTTGAGGCTTATGCTTTAGAGGTTCATCCCATGATGCATATGCCTTCAAGTGTGAGGCTTGCATGAGGCTCAGGCCTCATGGCTTGAGGTTGTTGTATATCTAGACCTTGTGCCTCACACATTAAGTCAAGCTATAGTTATCTTTGCTAAAATTCAGACAAATTCACTTGTTTTCTCTCATTTTAGATGACACTTCATAGTTAAGTAGAATTTATTTTATGGATTTTTAATACTATACATTGTACATCTTTATTTTACGCCCCTTACACCTCAAGGCTCGTACCTCATTCTTTTGTCATTTAAAATACATCACTTCATGCATTAGTGTTTGAAAACATTTCTACTGAATACTAAGTTCTTAGTAGTTAGTGAAGCGTTGTAAATTTTTAATTTTGTAAATGATTGGCCTGTCTTTGTGGAAGGTATGTTGATGTAGCTTTGTACTATATATAAATAAATAGGAATATCTTTTTTGTATCTTCAAGATATTTTTTTTGCCCTTGAAATATCTTAAAGTTCTTTTTATTTTTTTTTTTGAATTTTTATGCAAGTTGTCTGACCAGGCAGTCCCATAAGCAACCACCTACCTTGGTCCCATAATGCACAAATGTGAATTGATTAATTCTTTTGCACCTTTTTTTTTTCCCGAGAAATTATCATATTCTCTTGCACCTTCTTGTTCTTTGAATCATTGGTTGGTCTGGGATTTCTGCATTGGAGACATGGTAAAAGAAACCTGAAGAGGTTCAAAAATTTTAATTTAGGTGAATCTTACAAGGAATTAGGCAGTCATTCTGATGCAAATTTAAAAAAAAGAATCAAAATTTCCCTTTATCAGAGCTTGTTACATTTGTTTGTGTTATCAAATTTTGCACTACTGATGCTAATGACACTAGAGAAAGGGAAATGGTTTTTTAGTGCTTCCAACTTTTTCTTTGGTAAGTTCTATTCATGGTTTTACTCTTTAGGAGTTTTCACCTGGATCAAATGGTCGAATGACGACAGTGGGCGTCTACATACGCGATTTACTTCTTGGACAGGTCAGTTCTCACCATCTTTAATATGCTTCTGTATCTTGAAAAAAATTAATTTTTCCTTTGCCTTTCCCTTCTTATGGTCTTTTCTTAACATTCCTATTCTATAATTTACTTGATATCAAAGATCTATATTGTCACATGTTGCCATGTTTGCTGTACCTCAGTTATATGATCAGTTGAGCTCCAATTGACTGCTTCTTGAGGTATTTACAGTTGAATGATTTCAGTCAATGATTTATTTAGTGGTTTGAGATTGTCATTCCAAGAGGAGCGAACTTGTCTTTCTGCAACTAAAACAAGGAACTCAGGAAGGATAAGGTTAGGTGTGAACGATATGGTTGGTCCTTGTGAAATGATGTATGAATGAGGGGAATATCATAAAGTATTATATTTATGTACAAATACACATTTGTGTGTGTGTATGTGCATGTGCGCGCGCATGTGCTGTGAGTACGTGTGTCTAGATCCTGGATCCTTTATTGTTGCTGAAATACTCTCGTTTAATTAAAAAAATACATGTGTTCTATTTCTCCAAAACATGTAATGGATTCCATTTGCCATCTTGGATAGGCAGTGTGGAACAAGGCCTCTTCTCTTTTCTTTTCAATGAGTTCTTGATGAAGATAAAATGAATGACATTGGAGGATTCTCCTAGTATTAAATTATTAAGTTCCAATTTTTTGCTTTATTGATCCGTAATGAGGGAAGATATCGTAGTTCTGTTTAAGTTTACCCAATTGGATGGACCACATAAGCTTAAATCATTCAACATTCCTGATCTTTGAAAATATCAGCAAATCTAATGGACTTGGGTTCCTTGGTGAATCCTTCGTGTTAGGGGTTGATAAAGCTATATTATTAAAGGGGAATGACCCTACGCTAATTTTCAGTTCTAAATGATTGGTCGTCTAGGCAAGCTCAAACTAGACACTCACTTGTGCAAATTGGTAGCACACTTAAAGCATGTTCTTTCATCTAGGGTATTTGCCTAAACTAGTGTGATAATTCAAATCAATTTAGGAAAGGCTATAAAAGTGTATCATTATCCCTCCTTTTTATAATGCAAAGCCTTTATTAACGACCTAAAATTTCTAGTAAAATTTTCCATCTCTTCCTTCATCCAAATATGAATGCAGTTTACCATGCATCTAACCAAGGATTTTTCTCTTGAAGAGTGAAAGACAATTAAAATGATTATTACTGTTATCCATCTACATCTTATCACTATATTTTCCTTTGTTATTGGAGTTTACTGTTAAGGAAGATGATTAGGCCAAGGTTATCAAACCGTGACCTGAGTCAAATTGATAGGGGCCACTTATGATCGAATTGTAATTTTGAATTGTAGATTGTAAGATTCATAGTAATTTTAGTAGACGTAGGGTTTGTATTTTGTCTTAGAAAAGGGTTTTTTGCTGTTGAAATTAGTAAATTATATTTCTTATATATGTATAGTTATGCATTTTATAGTACTGTATCCTATATAAGGCTTAAACAAAAAATAGAAATTTCTTTTCATTGAAAAGGATACTGCATTTTTTTAATCCTGCAGAATTGATTCATTCGTATGAAGCAAACAATTAAATTGTAAGTGAACCGAATAAAAAATTGGTAGGGGCCACTTATAATCAAATTGTAATTTTGAATCGTAGATTGTAAGATTCCTAGTAATTTTAGTAATAGTAGGGTTTGGGTTTTGTGTTAGAAAAGGTTTTTTGGTTGTTGAAGTAAATTATATTTCTTATATATGTATATTTATTCATTTTAGAGTACTGTATTCTATATAAGGATTAAACAAAAAAGGAAAAAAAAATTCATTGAAAAGGAAACTGCAATTTTTTAATGTTGCAGAATTGATTCATTCGTATGAAGCAAACAATTAAATCGGAAATCGTATGATTCAAACAGTAGTCGATTTTTTCACTGATTTGAATCAACCTAGGGTCAAATTGGTTCGAATCGTATGATTCATACAATGAGTTGTAAGATATTAGCAACAGAAGGTTATCCTTTCTTGATACTTAAATTGCAACAGACTCCTCGTCATTGTGCCTGTTAATGCCAATTATGGTGACGTTGTCTAGTATATTACTATTATACAATATCGCATATGATTACAACCAATTCAATGACTTTGCTTGAAATATATATATATATATTGATGAATAATGAGAATGATATTATTAATAAAAAAGAGGAAAGAGGAGTACAAAGGTAGGTTGTGTATCACTCCGTAGAAAGAAGAAAATACATGAAAACAAAAAATCCCCAAGAAATAACATGACATAAATCAAGAAGAAGAGGCATAATCAGATCACAACATTTTTTACAAAAAAAAAAAAAAAAAGATCACAACATGAATCATCTTATCAGATGGTAGCCCTGTACATCTCTGTCCTCCTCGCCCCTCTTGGCCAACTTATCTGCAATATCGTTGGCTGCTCTTGGTATATGGTTGAACGTGAAATTCAAAGCAGAAGCCATGAAGCGTGACAACCTAATAAGATGGGTAAACCTCCAGGAGCAACGCAATGAATCAAGCATCCATTTTTTATTATTTATAATTAACAATATTTCATTAATCATCAAAGTGGAAAAATATACAAGAACTGTACATAAGAAAATCACGAACTGTGATCCAAACAGAAAAACAAAAAGAAAAAAGCAAAAAAGCAAAACAAAACTTTATCCAATTCTAACTTAACATCTCAAATCCTCATTAGGAAATCCTGAAACAAAAGTGACTCTAGTAACCCCACTTCTGGCCCACTCATCTGCCTCAGAATTAGCTGATCTGAGGACATGAAAAAAAGAAATCCGCATGCCATGGGTCAAGAAATCTGCATGCCATGACTGCTGGAAATAGTGCTAAACATGACCACTTCTATTCCATGCCTGCCATATGAACTAAATGATAGCTAAACTTGACCATTTTTTGATCATTTTTCCTCTTTTGCCTCCAAAGCCAAGATGATTGCTGGAGAATATAAGTTTTATTAGGAAAGAATCCAATTACACTTCTCATACTTAATCCTAGTTCTAGAAGCAAATCTGCAATGAATAGAAAAGTGATCTGTGGATTCCCCTGCTTCAAACACAATAATACAAGGATGGGGAGATAAAGTTTTGTGTTACTCTTTTCTGGAGCATGTCAGCCATATTGATCTTTTAAAGAGTAGCAGTACAACTTCAACCAAAGTCTTTACTAATAAAAAGGGCCTTAAAAGAAAGAACAAGTCCAAGTAAGGTTGGAGTCAGAAATAAGGGTTGAATAAAGGGATTGACATGAGGAAGAGCCATTTGAGTATAATTCCCAAATTATTCTGAAGTCTGATTTGATCTAGACAAAAAGTTTCTTCGAAGCAATTAATCAAGGTTGCAAAATTATACAACTGGAATTGATTTGGATTTCGATTAAAAGTGAAATTCCATGCTACTTGGTTGGGGAGGGGTTTGCTACAGTTTGGTTAGGGCTCTGGAGTGATCTTATAGGCAATGAAAAGCCTCACACAAGGATCTGTTTCCCCATTCTCCCAGAACAAGATGGGGTATGGTTAAGATTTTTAATTAACGAGTTAATTGCAGGTCAGCATGTTCCCAACTCATAGATAAATGCATCGGTTTCTGGTTGGTTTCTTGATCCGCTGGGTCGGTATGTAAAATTATTTCTATAAATTATGTTTTTATATCGAAATATATTATATTTTATTTCTATATAAATGTTACGAATATACATGTATTATTTGTATTTTATTTCTAGTGTTAAATTCATCCAAACTTGCTTTTCTTCAGATTCATCCTAGAATTGATTTCATTTTGTAATAACTTCGCTTCATTTAAGATGGGAACTTACTTGTTGGGGAATATTTCTCTATGGCAAGTAAATTAGGGATACATTCAAATTTTTGTTTGGATATATATAACTCTATTATAGATGTAACATAAATTAAATCAAATGCATTTGCATGTATTTGATTCATGAATATTGATCAGATCTAAACTAGAGTTTTTTATCAGTATATCACTGGGTCTTGTTAGTTGCTACATGGGGATCAGAAGAAGTGGGGATGATTGGTTTATTTGGCTCGAGGGGGGAGAGTAGAGGACGCCTCAGAGGAAGGGAGTATGCACAACTAGGGACATAGTCCAGATGGGGAAGGCCATCCTATTTATACCCGTTTAGATAACGACCTTTAATGGGTATGGATTACTACAACTGCCACACCACCAGCTAAGAATAACCATCCTTATCTTTCCCAAGTGAATCGTATGGGGTGTGAGTCGTGTGACCCCTTTGGATAAGGATCACCAGATGACAAGCTTGGACCTTTGACTGCCTAAACCACATGCTATTGAGAGTTTTCCAAGCGCATTTGGCTAATCCACAACATAATACCTGGGTCTTAACTCAGCGCCTTAGACCTCCTAGGGCCTGTCACCACTGGGCACAACATGAGATATTGTGGCACCTGACCGCCCTAAGGTCATTGTTAGGATGTCAGATTGACCAGTTCCAGCATTTTAGTCACTCTTCCAACTCTGAGTGGACTGCTTATGTTGTTGGTAAGCCTCCCAACAGCTTCCAAATGGAAGGTTGAATGTCACATGTCACGTTCCAAATTCTTCATTTGCAGTATCATATATGCCGGAAAATGCCTATTTATACTTGCAATTTTCTTTGTGTATATTTATTGGTTTGAGCCATTAATGTGTAATTACATATTCCCCCATATTTTCTTTTAAGTTTCACCAAAAGGTAATCTCTTTCTAAAATTCCATGGTTTTCCCCCATTTGGCAAAAGCTTAGGCCAAATAAAAAAGAGGATTTTTTTCCCCAAATTTTCTTTTCCAAAGAGGCAAAATATCTGCTGAAAACAGAAACCTTGATTTTACATAGTGTTATCAATTCTTTATCCATAAGCTGGTTTGGTTGAAAATTTGTAAAGATCTACATTTTCTTCCACAGCATTAAGGAATTTATAATCTAGTCAGTTAAAATCAGGATGGTAATCTTCTGTTCGCAATCAAGGTTCAGTTTTTCTAGCTTTGAAGTTCTTCCATTTCTATCATATTTACATGGGTTTTCATGAGCACTCTGAAAATGCTAGTCTCCCTGAAATGTTCTTACTCTGTTGGCAAACTAAAATATTTCCAACTCAATGCCAGCTGTTGGACATGAGGACCAAGATGCCGTAAAATGGTGTATGATATACTTAATAGTTCACATTGTGTTGATAGGCATCACTCTCATTTTTATTAATATGGTTTGCTTATGTTATCTTTTTGGTTGTATTTTATACTGTTATTTGTTATCAATTTTATTTTGTGCCTTGAAAGATTGATGTTATGTGAACTTACTATTGGGGCTATCACATGCCGTCCTTTCTATTACTCTTTTACCTTTTTTAATCTGTTTAGTTTTCATTCTGACGGTGCCTGGAAAGATCTATGAAGAAAGCTCACTTGAAAAGTTGTAACAACTAGCAGGATATGCTGTTGAATTCTCGTCTCATTGCTCTTGAGTTATCATGTCTTAGACTCAATACAGCTGTCATTATTGTGGTTTTTAAGGGCTACTTCTAGTCGAGAAAGGATCATACAACTCAGGTTTCTTCTCTGCTCCTAATTGGATTTTGATACATAATATGCATGGTCATCAATCCAGACTGGGAATGTTGGGTAATCCTTGGAATGGCCTGGCAATGATCTGATTTTATGTCGTTTTGATTTACTTTGGCTGCATAATAGATTCATTTTGACACTAAAATGAAGATTCCAACTGCTGATAAAGTATTAATTATTTATCATGCAAATGCTTCTAATAGGATGGATATAATTCATTAAAAACAGTTCAATAATTCTTTCACGGTTAATTCAACTAATGAGAAAGCAATTAGAAATTGGGATTGGGAATACTTGTTGGACATGTTAAAAGTACACAGTTGTAGAGAAGCACCTGGATCATAGTTTAGGTGTTATCCGATCTCGAGTTGAATTGTTCGATCCAACTTGGGGATCGATCACCCCAAGACATGATATGTATAAATATGGGATCGACCACTCCAAGATGTGATATGTATACAAGTTTAAACTTGGTTTACTCATATGGATTATCCGATCCAAGTCATCTGAGTTTGAGACAGATTGGCTAGGGCAAGTATTTTATTTTATTTATTTTTGAATCTTTTAACTCCTTATTTAGATCAACCGCGGATCATCTGAACCTGATATGGATCACCGATCCAAGTTGGTATCAGCTGGGAACAATCCCAATCCGCTCCTCAAATTTAAACACCA
>JAUPMG010000009.1:11935630-11954247 GCA_031762675.1 Pachysandra terminalis
TTATTATTATTATTCTTATTATTATTATTTTGAATTTGAATTGGAAGACTCCTCTAGTCAGCGGTTGTATTCTATAATAATTGATTTGAATCATATCGAATGATAACAAACCAATTAAAAAATATATACAAATATGAATTATAGCAATGGTCAAAATATTATGATTCATAAAAAAAAATGTTGTGATTCAAATACATTGTAGGTCTCAAGTCATGAATCAGGATTTAAATTGTCAGATCTAAATTGAGTAATAAGATTCATATTACTGGCTACTCTTTATTTTTCATTAATGTTTGACATTAAGAAAGAATAGACTCATATTAACCAAGGTTTTAAATTTCGATTACGCTAGACATTTCGCCAAGGGGTGTCTGGAGAAATTTCGCCAGATTTCGCCCATATTTTGCCAATATTTCGACGAATTGGGGAAATGTTGTCATTTCGCCAAGGGGGGAAATGGCGACATTTCGGCGGCATGCCGGCGAAATTTAAAACCATGATATTAACTGAAGTTATGGGTTTTTACAAGTTAGAGTGGTGGAGCAGTATTCTTGTTGCTGACCCAACTAATCAAGGCATTACTGTTGTAATTGTTTGATATTTGAAACTTTTTTTGTTGGAAATTAAATAAAAGATTCTTGTATATACTTGGGGTGGTTTAGGATTACTTATCCAGTGATTTGGGACTTTTAACCAAGTTTTGGGGGTTTCTTCTTTTCATGAAAGCAAATACCTAGTATCTTTGATTTCTTTGTAGTCTAACTGTCAAAATTAGCAATATCTCTTTGGAGTATTCATAAACCAAATCCATCTCATGAGAGAACTATATTTGTCCATCTAGAACTTGGAACATTCAATAGGCTTTTTTTTTTCACTTCTACCATAATAAGCATGTGTGTTACTTTATTGCATGACATTTTGCAGTACATAGACGAAAGTTTCTGTTATGAAGGGTTAGTATTTTTAGCATTTCTTGTTACTAGTGAATATTATTTAATATCTCTTAGTTTTGGAAGGAAATATTCTAGAATTTTACCATCTTACTTTCCAGTAGCTAATTCTATTTGTTATTGTTGTGATCAATGCTGAAGTTGATTTCAAAGCTATGATTGGATACTTAGATTTTCTTTTTCAGCTATGAATTACCAATTTTGAAGTCAGTTGAAAAAAAAAAAATTGGATCTGCTAAAGCGTACTTCACATTTTTTAAAAATATTATGTAGGGTGTTTATTTATTCTCTCTCTCATTTTTTTTTTCTAAAATGTTGTGTTTCTTTTTCTTTCTGCATTATCAATAGGCACTTCCGTATGCTGTTGACTTGTTGCTAAATATTGTAAGACTAGAATATTTATGTTTCATTTGTTTATTGACGTGCTTCCTTATCTATCTGGATTATGACATTAACATACAATTCGATTTATGGATGTTGTCTTTAGTGTGGCATGTGACTTGCATGTTATGTTTCATTTACATGCTCCGTGTAGTATGTTATTTATAGATTTATTATTTTGTGATTTTCTAAGCAGTCAAGTCTGATTCTTTGTTTTAGCTGTGGCTTTTCCTTGAAGAAAGTCATTAAATGCATATCTTTTTAATGTTTATTTAATCCTTTAGAGCTCTAGATTTATTTTTTCTCCCTCCCAAATATTTGGTAGTAACGGATTGACTTGATGCACCACAGTACTACTTTGATACACTCTTCCCTCGGGTCCCTGTTCCCATTTTGCGGCAAATTGTAGCCAATCTTGAGAGGATGAAGCTTCCAAGCAAACACTCTGGTGTTACTGGGGAATCAAGCCGTCATGGATCTGATGATACTGCTCGTCGGCCACCTTCTGTAAAAGCTGCTCTTTCCGTTTCCTTTGGTCAGCGTGCTCCACATCGTGCATCAACAAGGGACTCATCACCAGTTCGGCGTACCCTACCACCCCCTCATGACAGAAATAACAGTGATGATGCACGAAGATCTCCCAGCAACTACCGTAGTCGGAGCTATGAACATTCTGATCGCAACCGTTCAGACAGGGACAGGGATAGAGACAGGGACAGAGATAAGGACAGAGACAGGGAGAGGGACAGAGACCGGAGGCATGACTATGATCGGCGAGATAGAGATTATCACAAATCCCCCAAATATACAGAAACAGAAAGCAGCAGACGAAGATATGAGAAGAGCAGCCGTGACAGTAGTAGCAGGCACAGAGATTCTCGTAGAAGTAGAAGTCGAAGCAGAAGCCGAAGTGTGCAAGCTCCAAGTGCATCACGTCATTCGAGTTCACCCAAAGATGGAATCAAAGACAAGGCATCGTCAGCATCTAGCAATCTGGCGAAGTTGAGGGATCTATATGGTGATACAAGTGATCAAAAAGGGAACAGTGGCATTGAAAATATCCCTCCCAGGGATGACAATGGTGAAGAAGTGATTAGACTAGGTGGTTCTACTTGGAAGTAGGGAGTTAGTATTATCATGGATTGGATGCTCTCAAGGGTGGAATGGATGCAACATTTTATTATTCCTTCTTTTAATGGGGCTGCAGGAATATCTGTAGAATGAAATCTTGTGATGAAGCTGATCAGGTCAACTTTGGATGGTTGAGATGTTCCTTGGGGGGTCGGACCGAACCCTCTGTACCGGAAACGTGTGTTAACTGAGATGTACCTTATATTTTTTTCTCCGTTCTATACTCAACAATGGAATCCTTCATTTTGAACGGCTGCTTAAACAACAATAGCAATCTTTTTTCTTTTTTTTTTTCGGTACAAAAAACCGTAGTAAAAATATATTAAGAAATGACAACTTCATGGGCCGTAGCACGACCCATAAATTGTCAAAAAGAGTGCACAAGACAAGGTGGGGGAGAGACGTTCCAGAAACAACAATGGCAATCGTATAAGCAAGGAATTGATGATTTTTATTGTTGCCTCATCGGAGCAAGTATGGGATGATTTGTTGTGTTTACCGTTTACCTTATGTAGCACTGTCAATGGATCCGATTTCGATCGGATCAAGACATTCAAATTTGATTTGATTAAAAGTTCGGATTGAATTAAATATACTTTGTTAGCCAAAAAAATAAATAAATAAAAGTTGGGTCATACTTATTCAGATCATAAACTCCTTGTCATATCCAATTAGTTTCTAATCGGATCGGATTCGAATAACTATTGAATTTTTGGGCAATGAAGTAGATAAAAAAGAAATATATATTGATATATATATTTAATTTTAAATAGTATCCTTAATTAATGACTTATTTTTAATAATATATATATACAAATAGAATCGGATCACGCTTATCTAATTGAATCAACCTATATCCAAATTTGATTCTATTAATTGTCAGATGAGATTGGATCGTATCTTTTCGGATTGAGAATCCCTTGCCAAATCTGCCTTTCTCGAATCATACTTGAATTCGCTGTCAACGAGTCAACCTAGCTCGGTTTGGACTCAAGCTTGAGCTCTATAATTAGGCTCACGAGTTGAGTATGAGCTTGAAAAAAAGCTCATTATCTTAATGAGCTTGGGTGGGCTCGGCTCGGTTTGCATATGAAATTATATGCTCATATTCCTATATCTTATAATATATATGACTATCAAATATACATGGTAATATATTATATATAATAATACTTGTCAACTATAATATTAATACATTTGGTAAGTTAATCTTTTTTTACGAGCCGAGCTTTTGAGAGCCGAATTTGAGCCCAAAATATTCTAACAAGCCTGCGCCCAAATTTTTGTAACTTGAGCCGAGCCTAAGCATTACTCAAGGTTTACGAACCCGAGCTGGGCAAAGCTTGGCTCAACTTGGCTCGTTTACAGTCCTAATCCGACCTATTGACATCCCTAATAAGATAATAAGTGAATGAATAAAGAATGAATATAATGAAAGCTCGGCTCAACTTGGCTAGTTTACAGTCCTGATCCGATCTATTGACATTCCTAATGAATAAGATACTAAGTGAATGAATCAAAAAGGAATATAATGAATGCAATGTAATGTTTAGTTTTAATAAATGCAATGCATGCTCATGCAACAGAAATCATTACCAAGTGTAATGTTACATGCACAATTAATATAAAATGCAAATGCATGCTATTTGGTATTCCTATGGTGGATGTCCACTTTAGATCTATATCGGTTTGCCAAGTGTCATTGTGAACTACCCGCTTAACTAAGCGACTGACAAGAGATAATTCTACGTATGTCTCGTAGTTTTAGGGGCTCACAACCCATCGGAAACAATCCCCGAACCTATATGTTTTTATCACAGGACGTATTCGGGAGATCACAGCCTCTCAGCACGGAATCTCATCAGTGGATCATAACCAACATACGATCTACTAATAGTTTAACACTCATGGATGATGTCCATCCTGATAGGTCAATGGTCTTTCGGGTAGCTAATCCCTCAATCCTACTCATACATGACTAAAAACACATAATCAGTCCAATTTCGGACTTCTAAAGTCTCACTCATAGTGCAACTCACAAGGTCACAATTCCTCACATATTACATCCATCAATTCCTCATAAATGAATCACAATGTCAAGGCAACATACTCATCGGATTCCAATAGAATCACAATGCTCCCAGTCTACGCAACTCTTTATGAGTTTCAACCAATGCATTAGTCCATTAATGCAAAATCCTGTACAAGAAACTATATGAATGCAATGTATAAGCAATGCCATCATAATCAAGATATGAGCATGTCATCAATGCATTAAGACTTAAACATAATCCTATTTGCATTCCAAAACTATACAAACACAACTCAATTCACCTTCATATTGCATATCCTATCTATACATTACATACATGTACTTATTATAAAATATCAAAAGAAACGGATCAACTTTGCTTTTCTCGGTTTACCAATGGGCAGAGCGAAGGTATGCCGACGAATTCGGTAGACCCCCTCGGTTTGCCAACAGATCTTTGGCAGACTAAGCTGAAAAGCTATTTTGTTCCCACAGAGATTACAGCATGGTGTCGGTTTACTGAGGTAACTTCGACAGAACAATCCGAGACACCAAAATCTTAAAAACGTTTTCGATAGAGCCTTCAGAATGTCGACAGGTATGCCGAGCTCAACCCAGAATTCTCAGTAGACACTTCGGCAAACCGACAAGTGTGCCAAAGATGTGATAAATCCCAGAATTTAGGTATTTCACACCCAAATCTCACACAACAAAAATATAATCACTTAATATGACTAATCAACTTATCGTCATACAAACATACTAGAATCCTGTTTAGAACATACTAAACCTTTGATCTAAGAACATAATCAGTACATATAGATATTAAATTCAATGTATTAGAACATGAAACAGGTCTATATATATATATATATATATATATATATCTATATATATAAACACACCTATGCAAAAACTATTGCTGCTAACTCTAAGTCATGAGTAGGGCAGTTGCGCTCATGAATCTTGAGTTGTCTAGATGCATAGGCTACCACTTGTCCTTCTTGTATCAATACGCACCCCAAACCCATTAAGGAGGCGTCTGTATAAACCACTAGCTTCTTCTCGCTGACCGGAATCACTAATACAGGGGTTGAAATTAACTTCTTCTTGAGTTCCTCGAAAGCAGCCTCACACTAGTCATCCCAAGTATACTTGACATTCTTCTTTGTCAAATTTGTCAATGGTGCTAAAATCCTAGAGAAGCATTCTATGAATTTTCGGTAATATCCTGCTAATCCCAAGAGATTTTGAATTTCAGCCGCATTCTTAGGTCTCTCCCAACTCAATACTGCATCCACCTTTGAAGGATCCACTGAAATTCCAGGCTAGGACATCACATGTCCCAAAAATTTAACCTCATCCTTCCAGAAGTCACACTTACTGAATTTAGCATACATATTTTGCTCCAAAAGTGTCTTCAGTGCTATGCCCAGGTGTTCTTCATGTTCTTCTTTTGACTTAGAATAAATCAGAATGTCGTCGACGAAGATCACCACAAACTGATTCAAATGAGGTATGAATACTCAGTGCATCATATCCTTGAATGTCGTAAGAGCGTTAGTCAACCTGAAAGGCATCACTATGAACTCATAATGTTCGTATCTCGTCCTAAAAGTTGTCTTTTGTATATCAATTTCTCTTATCCTCAACTGGTGAAACCCTGACCTCAGGTCTATCTTAGAGAAATATTGGGCTCCTCTCAATTGATCAAAGAGATTGTCGATTCTAGGCAAAGGATATTTATTCTTAACGGTGACCATATCCAATTTCCTATAGTCGATGCATAACTGCATTGACCGGTCCTTCTTAATGAAAATCACCTGTGCTCTTCACGGTGAAACGCTTGGCCTTATGAAGCCCAACTTCATCAGTCTGTCAAGTTGTTCTTTGAGCTCTCTCAATTCCATTGGTGCCATACGGTAGGTGGCCAATGATATTGGAGTAGTGCCTGGCACTAACTTAATACATAATTCTACCTCCCTTAAAGGAGGTATTCCCGGTATTTCTTGGAATACTTTTGTAAATTCTCGAACTATTAGAATGTCTTCCAAAGATGGTTCCTTACTTTCCTCAATCGAACCCAGAAATTTTGCTTGAAGAGTATCCTTTTGATTTCCTAGAATTCTTATACTCTCTCCCTTAGGGAAGTTAACTACCACTACCTTCTCAAAGCAATCAACTTTGGCACGATAGGTGGAGGGCCGGCCAATCCATGCCTAGGATCACATCAAAATCTGACGTGGTTAATACTACCAAATTAGCTTCCAAGTTGAGATCCCCTACTCTCACTACACAATCCAAACATATCCGGCTAAGTGTGACCACTCCCCCAACCAAATTAGTTATTCTTAAAGACTCACTCATTAATGACGGTACAAGAACCAAAGTATGCATGAATTGTGCAGAAATGAAAGAATGCGTGGCACCCGAGTCAAAAAATACATGTGCAGGAGAATGAAAAATAATTAGTGTACCTTCCACCACTGCATTCGTAGCTCCGTCATCCCCTTGGACTGTTCCGTCAATCAGAGTGTGGACCTGTCCTCTCGGAGGTGGTCTGTTGTTGGTTCCTTGACCTTCGACTCAGATTCTTTCATGATAGAACCTCTTGACACGCCCAGCCATACCACAGTAGTGGCAGATCACTGGAGGCCTTTGCTGTATATATGGTGTTGCGATAAGAACCACTATTCCTGGAGCTGGTCTAGCCACGACTGCTCTCGGATGGTCGTCCGATCTATCCCTCTTCTCATCTTGGTGTTGGTTCTATTGGTACCTTCCTCGGCCTGTTCTAGAATTATTCCTCTGATGTGAGGATAGGTCATTGTCTCTCTCGACTCTTCGAGCACATTCCAAGACATGAGCATAAGTCTTGAAGCCATGTGAGACAACCTTGGACCTTATGGTTGGTCGTAGTCCTTCTTTAAACTTGGCAACCTTTTCTTCTTCAGTTGCTATGCGTGGGGTGCAAAACGGGATAGCATTGTGAATTCTCCCTCAGACTGAGCAACCGTATGGAAACCTTTCTCTAGTTTGAGAAACTTAGCGACCTTTTTCCGTTTGTAGCTGTTAGGGATGTAAGTCTCAAAATACTGCCTTCGAAACTCTTCCCAATCGTTTACTTCTCCCTGGGCTCTCTCGACCATTTCCCACCAATGATAGGCAACTCCTTTCAACATGAACACTAGCAGTCTCACCTTCTAGTCCACCGGACACCCCATAGCCCATAATGTTTTCTCGATTTCTTGCATCCAGTCTTGAGCCCACATTGGTTTCCCTCTTCCATCGAATGATGGTGGTGACAATTTGTTGAATTTCTGCTGTCAAGACATTCCTCCTGCATTCCTTTGAGTTAGTTGGGTTTGTCTCATATCCTACTCCCTCTGAAGTGAGGCAGCCACATCTCCCAGTACTTGATAGATCCTAGTTAGTTGAGGATCAACATCCCCTCCAGGTGAACCCTCAACCACAGCCTGATTTCTTCTACCACCGGCCATCTACACACATATAACAAGTCTCTAAGTATAATGATTAATTATTCTATATAAACATATACACCCATCATATATAAGCATATAAGGCACACCACACAATTAATTACACAGTGTCAAACAATTTCAAGAAACACTCAGCACACAATTCACGAATGTGATTCCTAGGTTAACACTTTTCTAAGTTCTTTACCTGGATTTCACTGCTCTTGAATCTCTAGATTCATGACTTAAACCTAGTGCTTTGATACCAATCTGTCACGCTCAAAATCTGAGATATAGAATCTCAAGGATTTCCAAGGGAATCCTTGGATGCGGCCAAACCATCTAAACCATTAACATGGTCCAACAAAGTAGTCTATAAATCAGCGGAAGTCTCAGAAATTTTAAACTTAAAACGATCCAACATAATTCCAAACTAATATTTAATGTAATTACAAATGTTGCCCAAATGGGTCAAAACTAATAAATCAAGTCCATAAATCAATCAAAAGAATTCATTGTTTCTAAATCAAGCACCAACCATCACGATAAACATGCATTCTCTCCTCAGGCCCGACCATCACTCTTGTGGATAACCTGTTTCAAGTAGGGGTGAGCTTTGGAGGCTCAATAGGTAAATCCAAGAAAACTACTCTAAACAATTTCATAGCCATATAACAACATTCAAATTCATGCACTTTCCACACAATACATATATATCTCAAACATCCTCATTAATAAGCATACAGTCAGTCTCATATAATAATCTTATAAAAATATTTATTCTCAAACACTACAATCCTTCTATAGCACAACTTCATCAAAGCAGTCATCACACTCACATATTTTAATATCATATTAATAGACATGACATTTCATAATTTTCTCACACACCATTATAACAAAACGATAATTACAATAACACAACTATCCGATAAATCCACAATTTCCATGATCAAGATCATGCTGAAACACAACTCATAACCACATACTCATGATCTTAATCATGTTGAAGCCCAACTCATAAACCACATATTCTCATAGTTCTCATTCACAAATACACACAACATCCAATCATCACAATCAGTCCACAACACAATTTCACAATCAATAAAGATGCACACAACACAAAGCAATCAATGATGAAATGGCAAAGACATGCAAAATGCTCATGAGATGAATGGTATGATGTACTATGCACATGATGAAGTGAAGATGATGAAATGTATGAAATGTAGAGTTTTTAGGCCTAGCCTAACCATGAAATCACACCCACATCTCCTTCAAGTAATATTACCCAAGGAATGTGCCACAACACACTAACCATTTCCTTTCAGGGATTAGGTACCCAAAGGTAGGAAAACACCATAGTATTTCCTTTTTGGGGACAAGTTAACCCATGGTAGAAACTACCACATTTTCTTTAGGGAACAAGTTAACCCATGGAAGAACCACCACATTTCCTTTTAGGAGATAAGTTATCCCTTGGTAAAAATCATCCTCCATAGACTCATACCCATACCAACATTTCAGACCCTCCTAGGAGTTCTGAAAACACAACACACACTTAAATCACCAGACCCTCCTCCCTAGAGGAGTTCTGAAACAACACTGTGAACCCAATGGGATCACACCCAAAAACTTACACATAACACCAGGTCACAAGGGACCTTACCCAAAACACAAGTAATTTATATACTAAGCCTACCCACATTACAAATACCTCATACACAACCATATTACACATGTATTACTCATGACATAGTCCCATAGACTTAAACATATCAAATTAGGTCACAACACACCAAAACATAAGCAAATAATCTTTTTGTTGCACAAACTTTCATACACGCATTTCTAAGCAAAGCTAACATTATACTCAACCTAATGAATATATTACTTAACTACCCTCTAAGAATTGGGGTTATTGGGCTTCGGTCACAATGTTCGATCGATCGTGGGTCAGACCGAAGGTTTTGGTTGATGATCTCGGTTCATCATCATGATCGATTGCTGGTCCAGAGAATTTGGACTACTATTGGTGATTTCAGTCGATGCTTTGGTCAATCGAGGGTCAGGCCTAAGCTTGTGCCAACCTAGAAAAAATTTCAAAATTTTTAGAAATTCGTGCCTCACATTTTATCACAAAAATCCAGTTTACACTCTGAAAATCACAGATTTGATAACAACACATTCTATTCAATATTCTATACATTAAATACATCTATAAGCATTAAAACTACATTAGGTCATCATATTATCATACAAATCATGTTAACATCATATATCAATCACTCCGTATTGAATCTTAACAAACAAATCATATATCATGCATTCCTATCATATTTCTCATACAAAACCAACTTAATCAACATATCTAATATTGTTATCATATTCCTATTAAAGTGCTTAGACTAGTAACCAAGGAAAAACATACACTTTCTTCTCAAGCCTTTTTCTGCAACTTTTGGGGATTTGAAAGGTCGCCACAACCTTTTCCTTTTTGCTCTTCTTCATTCTTCTCATTTTTCTCTCTTCTTCTTCTCCTCTATTTATTCAATGGCCGAATCTCCTTTTTCTTCAGATATGGTTTTTCCCTCCTAAGCTTCTCTTTTGGCCGTATGTTTCAATCAGCAATTTCCTCTTGTATGCACGTTCCTATTAAGAAGGAATCGTGGATGTTAAGGGAACTTCCCTCTATCCCTTAGTTGTTGAATTCAAATTAAAAAGGAAAAGACCAACATAGCCTTACCTCATACTATGGGCCATACGACCCGCCCATGTCCCTTCTATTGTACACTTTGGGCCCAAGGCTCTATATCCCTGAAATTTATGAAATTAAATAGGTCTCCCAATAGTTTCACTTAATTACAGTTAAGCCCTATTATTCAAATCAAGCCCTATGGTTCATGGTAAACCCCTCTTCAAGATTAATATTATTTAATTCATAATTAAATCATGTTAAATATAATTTAGGGTCTGGGTCACTACAAGATCAACTCCGAGTGAGAAATGGTACATGTTTGACTATCGATCACATTACATCCTCTCATTTGACTTCTCAATCTCGCAATTTTCATCTAATTGACATATTGCATGTGCCAAGTATTACAAAGAATTTTCTTTCAGTTAGTAGATATATTGTGGATAACAATGTGATTCTTGGATTTAATATATCTGGATGTGTTGTTAAGGATCAGGATATGGGGAGAGTTCTTCTCAAACGGAAACTTAGAGATGTCCTATATCAACTTCCAGGAACCTCGAGAAATAAACCACCAATTGCACTTTTTGGAGAACATGCCTCTACCACTATTTGGTATCAACGGCTAGGGCACCCCACTCCTAGAATTGTTCATGCTATTGTTTCTAAGCACAGGCTTCCAATAGTAAATAAACATTGTGATTTCTTGTCACGCCCTGGATCCGAGATCTTTAATCTCGAGGATCACAAGATGCGACCTTCAAATCCAAACCCTTGGATGCGGTTTACCAATCCATTACCATTCGTAATGGCCAATCAGCGTAAAGAAAAACTTTTAAACGGGAGTCTAAATCATAAATCAAACCATTATAAAGCCTCAAAGTCATTACATAAACCTATTGAATCCAAAACATAACTAAACAAATGTGAACTTTCATCTAAGCTATTACATTTTGATGTAAATAATTCTGGAAAACAGAAAATAAATAGCAACAAAGCATCCTATTCCATCTTGTGTCCTTTGCTCCAACTCATCTCCTTAACCTATCGGATGGACAACACGCATAGGTATGAGCTTTTAAGGCCCAGTAGGAACCATAGTCCCATTCGCACGTTATCAAAAATACATCCATCCCCAAGCATTTATTATGCTTTACATTAATGACATAATCACCTATTTTTTGAACACTTAAATCAGCAAATGAAAGAGAATATTAAACATGATATTGTAGAATATTATGAAGGATGAGATGAATACAATATGATGAGTGAATGATGATGCGAATGCATTCCAGTGATCAGCCGGTTCCAAGTTTCCTTGGCATCTGATTTGCTACAGCTGGAAGAAGCTCTCATATCAAGTAATAACAATTACAAGGCATCCATTTTAATATAGTTGGATACTACTCTCTTACATCCCACGTGTACATCGTGGTTTTATGGGAGTTTCAACCCACCGGGCTTAATTCCCATCACTATTTTCATATTTTTGTTCCTCATGCATATCTAATGCATGGATCGGTCCCTCATGGACCTTTCAACATGACTCATGCATATCTCATACAACACACGTACCACATGCTCATCACTAATAATGCAGTTTCATACATTCACGAACATGAGGACCAGTAAAAGGGTTCTAGTGATAACCCCCTTCAAAAGCTACCCCTGCACCCATACACACGGATAATTTGCCGGAAGCCATCACGGGTATCCTATCCACAAGTTTGTAGAATTTCTAGCCAAGATTACTGATTAATGGGGAAAAACTAGTGCACAAAACACACTAAACAAATTCCATATCTGGTATAACTTCACCAAGGATGTAATGTACAAATTACCAAACAAATGGGGTCAAAACCCCAACTTACATTTCTGGTTGGCAGGTTTGTCAACAGGGCTGGGGTGTGATGTGGAAACCCAAGTAGGTCTCTCACAGGTGGGTCCAAACTCACTGATCTTCTCTTGATCTCAATAGACCAAATCTACACTTAGTTTGATTCATAGGTGGCTTGGTAGGTAGGGTGTAGCCCCTTTAGAAACAATACATCAACCTGTGTATTCCAAAAATAGGTCCCTGTCGGCAGCCTGGTTGGTGTATCGGCGCCTGCCGACGGGACACTATACTATGTTTTCTAGACCCTGTTGGCAGCCTGGTCGGTGTACCAGTGCCTGCCGACGGGACACGAGACAAACTCCCCAAACTTTTTCAAACACCATGAAATTGAAGCTCATGATTCGAAATCATGTAGAAACACGCATAAACAATTTAAATTATCATCAAATCAATTGGAACACGTTAGATCATCAATTAACACAAATCAAAAGAATAAATCTTTCTTTTTAACATCACACGCGAGGTGTAAATCCAAACCACAAATCAAAAAAAAACAACCACGATAGTTCATGCTGATCATACAGAAAAGAGACTTACAATCATATATTAATTTACACACAAACACATGGATACATTCTTACACACCATGTCCATGGATATTATCATTGATAATATGAAGAGAAACTATGGGAAAACCTACCTCTTTGCTGAAATCTCAGAAATTGCAGAATTATATTCTTCTTCTTCTCCTCTCACCTCTTCTCTTTTCCTCTAGCAGACTCCTCTTCCTCTTTGGTTCCAACACCCTCTACCTCTTCCTTTTCTCTTCCTCTCAAAAACTCAACCCTAATCTCCTCTATCTCTTGTTGTTCGTGCACCCCCTAAATCCTTACTTACTACCTTTTTAATTCTAATCACTTCCCCTCTTCTCTCCTACCTACCAATCAGATTAGGAAACTAGTTTCCTACAAAATAGAAATTCTCTCTCTCATCTTTTAATTCAAATTTAATGCAACTTACTAAACTAACCTTGTTCTTAGTTATTGGACCACACGTCCAGATCTGAACCAAGCCCACAATACATAGTCCTAAGCCCAACTAAATAAGCTTAATTACATTATATCACCACACTTTCTATTAATTATAGTTTCACCCCATTTCTACACTTTCAGTACAATGCTTATTATTTCAGTGCATCTTATCAATATAATTCTCATACAATCTAAACCTACAATATTTAGTTAAGTCATCTTAAAGATTATGGTCCCTTGAATTTACCTTTTCCAAAAAAAAAAAAAAGGATTATGGTCCCTATCAAGTTGCTATTCCAATTTCTATATTACTTAATCAAATAACAATCCATATTTCCATTATACATATTTAATCATTTAAATATTCATTAATATAATTTATTATATTAATTTCTGGGTTAGGGTCACTACATTTCTGCTCTGCATGTCAACTTGGAAAAAATCATAGATTACCATTTACTAGATCTAATTCTACAATCTTTGGTCCATTTGATCTTCTTATCCATTATGATGTATGGGGACCCTCTCCTACTTTATTTGCTAATAAAAATAGATATTGTGTATTTTCTGGATGAGTTTTCCAACATTACATGGATCTATCCATTGGCTCGAAAATCTAGTGCTCTCTCTGCCTTTTTACATTTCAAAAATCATGTGAAAAATCTTTTGAATCGTAAAATTAAGGCACTCCTTTCTGACTGGGGAGAGGACTACCGCAACATCAACTCTTAAATGAGCATGGCATACTTCATAGGGTTGCATGTCCTCACATTCATGAGCAACAGAAGCATCATCATATTGTGGACACTAGTCTTACTTTATTAGCCCGAGCTCATGTCCCACTTAAATATTGGCAATAGGCTTTTCAGACGGTAGTTTTTCTAATAAATCGATTACTTACACGAGTTCTCTATGACCAAAGTCCCATATACAAACTCTTTGGCACTTTTGTGGATTATCCGTTTTTAAAATATTTGATTGTGCATGCTTTCCATACTTGAGACCCTACAATACACACAAGTTCAATTTTTGAACCACAAAATGTGTGTTTTTGGGATGCGGCTCCATGCATAAGGGATACAATTGCCTCGATACCAACACTGGTTGAATCTACATTTCCAAGCATATTATCTTTAATGAAATTGAATTTATTTTCAACAAGTTGTATCCAAGCCATCCTCACATGCTGTGGGCTCCCTACCAATCGTTAGGTTACCAAGCATACTTGGTCCACCACCACCACTTTAGTTGGTTTTCATATGGTACGGGCCCATCTGATCGATGTCCTCCTTCAGACCAATCGGGCACACCATAGGTTATCTCATCTGTACCAAGCCCAATTGGGCCTCTCAACACACATGTAGCTCCTATTAACACTATCACGAGTGACGGGCCCTACAGAACCAACTGGATCCAACCCAATGGGTTCACCCGATCCACCACCAGCTGCAATACCTATGGAAACAACAGATGCAACCTCATCCCCGACCATTGACTTGTTCGTGGATCTCATGGGTCCTACAATTCATAATCTAAGACCCGACTCCACAACGATTCAAACTACTTCAATTCACCTTATGGTAACATGGTCTAGGGATGGAACTTTACTGGCTCGTGCTCGTCATGATGCTAGATGGCGTGAAGCCATGGGTGATGAGATTAATGCACTACTGCACAATGGGACTTGGTCTTTGGTTTCGCAAACTACAGCCATGAATGTTATTGGTTGTAAATGGATCTTCAAAATCAAAACTCGTTTTGATGGGTAAGTTGATCGTTACAAGGCTCGTTGGGTGTCCAAGGGTTTCAAGAAAGAACATGGTATTGACTATGATGAAATGTTTAGTCCGGTTATAAGACCAGTCACTATACGATCCATTTTGTCTATTGCGGTACATAAAGGTTGGTCAATCTGTCAGTTGGATGTGTCCAATGCTTCCTACATGGGACACTAGATGGTGTATATGATAGAACCTCCATTCCAGGGTTCATTGATTCTCGTTACCCATCTCATGTATATTGTCTACATAAGGCCAGCTCCATGGGCATGGTACAATCATATCAAGACATTCCTCTGCGAGCCTAGTTTTGAGAACTCCAAGTGTGATACATCTCTATTCATCTACCGTAAACCATCCACTGTGACGTATTTTCTGGTGTATGTAGACGATATTATTCTCACCAGCAATGACTCGTCCTACATCTCGTCTCTTATCCTTCGGTTGGGCCACAAGTTTGCAATTAAAGATCTAGGACTGTTGCACTAGTTCATGGGAGTTAATGTCACCTATAATGATGATTGTGTGTTTCTTAACCAGTCCAAGTATATTTTATCTCTCCTAAAATGAATAGGAATGGATGGTGCTCGGCCGTGCCAAACACCTATGTTCACCGGTATTCAACTTTCCAAGCATCATGGTCAGCCTCTATCCAACCCTACTGAATATTGCAGCACGGTGGGTGTCCTTCAGTACCTATCTTTTACTTGTACGGATATTACTTTTGCAGTGAATAAGGTTTGTCAATTCATGCACAACCCAACAGATGTTCATTAGACTGTAGTGAAACGAATCTTAAGGTACCTCAAATTAACCATTGTTCATGGGATTATGTTTCGCAAGACTCCTCAAATGCATTTGCAATGCTTCTCTGATCCTGACTGGGCTAGATATACAAATGATCGCATATCAAAGGGTGGATATTGTATATTTTTTGGCCCGAACCTCATAACTTGGGCCTCCAACAATCAGAGAACAATGGCTAGATCAAGTACTGAAACTGAATACAAAGGATTGGAAAATGCAACCGCTGAGTTAGTCCGACTTAAATCCTTATTATATGAACTTGGTGTCTCATCGCCTAAGGCTCCCACGTTATAGTGCGATAATGTCGGTGCTACCTATCTCACGGAAAAACTTATGTTTCATGCACGAACAAAATATGTTGAAATGGACTTTCACTTTGTACGAGACAAGGTAGCACAACAAGACCTAGATATTCGTTTCATCTCTTCGATAGGTCAGCTTGCTGACATACTGACAAAACCAATGCCACGTGCCAGATTACAAAATCATTGTTCCAAGCGGCAACTCCGATCATTAAAGTTTGGCTTGAGGAGACATATTAAAGATAAACATAAATCATCAAAAGAGATTATGGATAAACAGCCATCACCACCAACTGAATACGATTAAAAGGTTAAAAGCTTAACAGCTCTTAAGCTCTCTCATGTGATAACGATAGTCCTATCTAAAAGATATACTCCACTGTTGTAACAGAAAATAGGTTAGGATATCTACACTAGTCTATTGTATTTACCTGAAAGTAAACCAATCCCAATCCAAGCATATCTGGAAAGGATTCTTAATGTATAAATTTATACGTACGAAGTAAGGGAAGTTAAGTTTTTCCAACAATAACATTCGTTATGTCTTGCATGGACCATGGTTCTTTGTCAAATGCCTAAAATTGGAGTTGTTTCGGTTTGTTCGCTCAAAACACGAAATGGCTTTCAAATTTATTTATTTCACCAATAAAGTTCCGCTTTTAATATTATAAAATTCAACGACAAATAAAAGAGTTAGTCTACAGTACCGGCATTTGCCTTTTTACATAATGAAGAACTTTATTTATAGCCAACAATTTTTTTTTATATAAAATCTCAACCGTTCACAACCGACAATTTGTACTATGCTAGAGTTCGGTATAGTAGAATTCTCCACTAAATAAAATGAACAAAATTTTATGAGGACAGAAAAAAAAACCGAAGGATGTCACTATAGTAAATATTACCTTCAAATCAATTTTTTTGTGAAAAGCATCCCTCTGTCTTAGGTAAGACTTTTCTAAAGACTTGTTTATAATGCAAAGTGACACCTTTTTTATAACTCCCTTTTTGTTTTTAGAAAAGTACTTTATTTATATACTGAAACCATATGAGATTGTGATCGACCCATGCGATCGTCTCATAGTACATCATTCAAACACACAGAGACCTCACCATACTAGGTGTGTGAAACATGATAGAAGTTAAAAAATTTGCCAGTGTGTCCGCTGCCTGGTTTCCTTCCCTATATACATGGTTGATAGAAACATTTTCAAAAGTTTGAAGAATGATTCTTGCCTCCAAAATCATGCCTTGCAAGCGCCAAGGTATCTCCTGAGTGTGGTTGTTCAACCAGTGGATAGTAGCAAGATTATCACCTTCCACTTGAAGTCGAGTTGCACCAATATCTCTCGCCAGTCGCAGTCCAGTGTATAAAGCCTTGACCTCAACAAAAATTGCCATGGCCGAATGGAAGAACTCCCCATTACCAGCCACAAATAGTCCGTCATCATTGCGTAAGAGTGTCGCTGCCTCGACGTTACCAGAGGGTCCCCTGGAAGCACCATCATAATTGAGTTTATGCCAATCTCCATGAGGAAAATTCCAACGAATAAAGATTTTATTGTAAGAAAGTAATTTGTTCAGTGGTTGTGTGATAAAAGTGATCTCCTTCCAGTTTTGATGAATGGTAGCTAAGGACCGCTCATGGGAAAGTGGAACTCCTCTGAACATTTGTTCATTTCTAGAGTGCCAAATTTCCCAGATGATTAGTGCACTAAAGGTTGCAAAATCTGTATTCATGGAAGAAGAATGGGTTTGAAGTGCAAGGCAGTAATTTATCCAAGTAGGGAATGAGTTGGTGGCCTCTGGAATACATATGGACAAAGGGGTTCTCTTAGATAAAGTTGGTTAAGTTAGTTTTATTAGTTTTGATTAGCTGTCAAAGTGGTTAGAAAATTAGTTTTAACTGATTCAGTTTTTACGTAGCTTAGATGTTTATATATAGATCAATGTAATCATTTTGTAAGATATACAGTTTTCATAATACATTTTCTCAATTTACTTCTCTCTCATACTCTGTTTGCCCCTGTTCTCCATCCCTTTTCCCTCTTCTTCATCTTCTTGCTTCTACTTCTAACATAGTATCAGAGCTTTTTTAAGCAAATTCTCTGTTTTCTTCAAGAATGGGTGAAATTCCTCATTCTTCCTTTCCGCATTCATTTTCTTCTGAAACTCCATATCTTAATGG
>JAUPMG010000009.1:11954347-11972912 GCA_031762675.1 Pachysandra terminalis
TAGTGCTTATGGGTAAGTGCATAAGCACTACCAAACCCATATTTAATTTTAAAAAGTGCTTATATAAGCTATAAGCTGCAATAAGTACTTATAGAAGCCGGGCCAAAGGCAGCCTTAAGCCCTGTTTAGCATTGCTTCCTAAAAGTAGAAGCGATTCCTTCAGAATTGATTCTTGTAAAGTGCTTTGTAAAAATTGTTCCAAATGAAAAGATAGCATTTGATAAATGCCTATTTTAAAAAGTATTTTTAGATCTAGAAAATATGAAGTGACAAAAATATCATTTAAGTGACTAAACTGATTTTCCAAAAGCAATTAAAAGAAGCAAAGAGTCAACTGCTTCAATAGAATCACCCTTTCAATAAAGCACTTCATTTAAAATTGCTTCTTAGACATGTTTATCAAACTCTTAGGCTTTGTTTGTCCTGGCTTTTATAAGTACTTATTACAGCTTATAGCTTATATAAGCACTTTTATAAGTACTTATTACAGTAGAGGAAGGGTACCCATAAGGAGAAGCTACTGAGAGCAGCTTCTCCCAAGCTCTTATGCATTAAACTATTTCACAACTTTCGTAATATTTTTAAAATATATATTTTACCCCTAAACTTTTATAAGCACTTAAATAAATATTATTTTTAAATTTTAATAATATTTTTATAATACTTATTTTATCCCTAAATTTTCATAAGTACTTAAATAAATGTATTTACCAAACGCTATTCTCTTCAAATAAACAGTTTATTATTGTTGTGGATAAGTGCTCCTATTAAGCAACTTATCCAATTTGTGCTTATCCATAAACACAAGCCAGGCCAAACGCAGCCTTAATGTATATGATTAAAGCGCTTCTAGGCTCAGGAATCACTTGCAAAGTTCCTTATCTTTAGTATCATTTCCATTTACATTTGTAGGGATATTATTCTTGATTCTTTAGAAGAGGAGGAGGGTAGTGTTGACTCTGGACTCTATAAAGGCTTTATGTATATGACAATGGTAATCTTGTGAATTGATCAAACGGTGATGCCATTTTCCTTGGCAGTTCCACTGAAAGTTTTAGATACAATTTGCAGGTTATTTTTGCATTCTTGATTTTAATTTATTTGTTATCCTATGAATTTGTCATAGTTTACTTGTTAATTTTTATTATTTAATTCGAAAATAAAAATAAAAAAAATTGAATTTCTTTCATCTGTCTGTCTCATCCATCTCCATTAAAATACTAATTTGTTTTATTCTTCTTTCTGGACCTAGAACTTGTTCAGAATCCTTTTTTTCTTTTTCTTCATATTTCCTTATTCTAATAATGGGTTTTGTTTTATTTCTTGTTGTCTGCTCTTCCACCAAACCTTTTCATGTCCTTTTCAACCCCATTTTTTAATTTCTTATTATGTGATTCTTTACTCAATCTTCAATCTCAGCCTTTTCCTTCGATTGTATCTTTCCTTGATCAGGTCCAAAAACCATTAGTGGGTAATCCCTTTCACAGTATCTGGTACAAGAATTGGTGAGAATCTTTTCCTCTTTTCTTCATTTCAACTTGTAATTCTGATTTTATAGAATGATCTGCAATTGGGTTTTATATCTTTCCCGTTTTAAATGCTTTCTGTTTGTTCTGCTATCGCTCTGTGTTTGATTGATGTTTCTGTTTTCCAGACCAGTTAGGAAGTTATTATTAAGCTTTTTCTTGTGTCTTCAAATCGTCCATGGCGGAATTGGTTGGGCCTCGGTTGTACAGCTGCTGTAATTGCAGAAACCATGTTTCTCTTCACGACGACGTTATTTCTAAAGCTTTTCAGGTGAACCACTTGTGTTTATTTTCTATTAGTTATGATATGACTTTTATTTAAAGGTTTCTGTATTTGATCAGTAGATATCAGTTAGGATATTACTGGAGAAAGTCAAATTGAGGTGTGTTGGATCTTGATTATTGGCATTTGGAGTGGACAAAGATGGTCTACTTATAAATTGGATTTGTTGGTGGTGTGTTGGAAGGGATTTTTCTTATACAATTTGATCTGTACTGGGTATTGATTTCTATGTCTTTTGTTTGTTTACAGTCCAAATTTATGATTTTTATTTTTTTTTGAATGTGAGTGTAGGGCAATGGAAGGGATTTTTCTTATACAAATTGATCTGTACTGAATATTGATTTCTATGTATTTTTTTTGTTTACAGTCCAAATTTATGTTTTTTTTTTCCTTGAATGTGTGCGTGTATGTGTGTGAGGGCACTGGAAGGGAATTTCTTATATAAATTGATCTGTACTGGGTATTGATCTTTATGTATTTTGTTTCTTTACAGTCCAAATTTATGATTTCCTTTCTTGAATGTGTGTCTGTGCGCGCGCGCGCGTGTGTGTGTGTGTGTGTGTGCATGCGCAATGGAAGTTCTTATACACATTGATCTGTACCGGTATTGATTTCTATGTATTTTGTTTGTTTACAGTCCAAATTTATGATTCTTTCTTGAAACTACTTTGAGGACCTTGTTTTGACTTTGATTTCTCCGCGAGGCGATTTTTTGGTGTTTATCCAAAAAAATTTCTATAATTTTATTTTCAGGGAAGAAATGGGAGAGCCTTTCTATTTTCCCATGCAATGAACATTGTTGTTGGACCCAAAGAGGACAGACAGCTCATGACTGGTCTACACACTGTTGCTGATGTGTACTGCTGCGAGTGCCGTGAGGTGTTGGGATGGAAATATGAACGAGCTTATGAGGAAACACAGAAGTACAAGGAAGGGAAATTCATACTTGAGAAGTCAAAGATCGTCAAGGAAAACTGGTAGGCCTTATTGGCATCCGTGGTTCCATATGTCCTGTGTTGATGTAAGTGTGTCAATGCTTCCACATGTTCTTGTATAGAAAATTGTCTTTAATTTAATGATTCCATAATTGTTCATCTCGGTTCATTCTTGCTGTCTCCTTATCTCTGGAAGCTGTTTATTGGAGATATCAATTTATTTGTGAACAAAGTCACACCTATGTTATGATCACTGACTTCTTATGCAATTTCAAAACAGATAACTTAGATGTGCTTTCTAGCCCTCATTATGGATAGTGAATTTTGGTCATTTGATGTTCTAATCTATTTAGTCTGCTGTTATCTAACTATATTTTTACCTCTATCACGAAAGTGTGAAGTTCTTAAAATTTGTTGAGTTGAAGTAATACTTTTCATTTTCATTGAAGAGTTTGCTGTCTATTGTTTGATGTGTCTCGGATTGCATCAATAGCATGCAGATGTTAGCATCGCTTACATGGTCATAAATGGGATTATGCTTATGTATGTAATTCTACATCTATTCTGCTGTCTTTGACAATGTTAGTGGTGTTATCGATAGCATCATGCAGATGTTGGTGTTTAGACTTCCGAAATTTGGATCATATACATGGATGATGGATGGCTCTTGGGCTCATGGTGAAAATTATCAATAATGTAGTTTAGGAGCATGTAGTATGAAGCTTCTCAAACATATATTTATTTTGGTGAAGGAAAAAGTAGTGATCATCACCCTTATATTTGGCTTCTAGTGGTTTCACAAGTCTCTGACATGGTTAGGCCTTTTGTTTCACATGGGGAGTACTGAATTATGGGGTGGAGGCCAGAAGTTTTTTAATTTTCTCAGGCTACATTTTCAGACATTAGAAAGTGTTGAAAACCCTCGAGTTTGGTGCCCATTGATAGCTTATTCAATTACCTAATATCTTCTAATTAATTAGATGTAGTTTGGAGGAGTAATGATCAAAATACAATTCATAGATTTTGTTTCTTGCATAGATGTTTCTGTTCTATTTTAAGATTCTAATAACTGGTTGTTTGAATTAGGTTATGAAAATGTCTAAATATTAGAAAATTGGGTTTCTTGGAAGTTAGTAGTGTTACTTATTTTTGGAGTTGTTACTGATTAGGTTAGGGTTGCTAAGCTTGTATTATGTAATCATTATCGATTAAGTTAGTGGCTGAGTTACTGCTAAGAGTCAATATAAGAAGATCTTAACTCATAATATGGTGTGTTATTGTGTTGATTTTTATTATTGGCTAACAAATAGAATTCACAGAGTATATGAGTGATTTGATAGTGTTTTCTCATTCTTCATGTGTATCAATTGTGAATAATCGTTCAATGGTGCTTTGCACATGCAATGTTGTAATCTTTTTTACTGGATCCTAAAGTTTCTAGAGATTTTTATGGCAGCAGAGCTGTTGTCTGACCACTCTCACATTGATCTTATAAGTAACTGCTTATCTAATGGATTAGCTACAATTTGGTTCATGCTTCATACTTGGAGCTGCAGCGTATGATTAATAAGGCTTTCAAGTATATAAAATGCTCATTCCAATCACATAGAGTCTCAAACTACTCTCAGGGCGCTCTAGCAACTTCCTTGTGTTTAACTTCAGGCATTGTATGTGTCCGTTGGATCTTTATATGGCTATTATTGCTACAACAGCAACTTTTCTTGCCAACCCATGACCTCTAGTTGACAATTACGGCCTTTTTGGTTTCACCATGCATTTCAACCCCTTAACCCAAAATTATATGTTGTTCTCCTTATCAACCTGTTTTGGTTTTCCATTGTTAGTGCTGTGGTATCTGTCTAGAAATGATGCAAGATGAGTGTGGAATTCCTTGAACAATATACTGAAACTAGGAGAAGAAATCATGAATGTTCTATGTAGTCTAGTTCCCCAAGCATGTATACCACATGTTCATTTTGCCAACTGCAGCTGTAAGAAAATAGCTTGTTGATTAGTAGGAACAATTCAGGCATTTTAACTAGGAAGAATGTTCCCCAACTAGTTGAGATATTTTATTCTTTTTCTTAATTAATCAGTGTGTTTGCTCAGCGTCCTTGTATTCTTTGCGATGAAGCATTGATGTTGTAATGTGTGAATCAAACTTTTGACTGTAATACAATTGCATATGATTATGAATCTTATATATATATATATATATATATATATATATATATTAACATATTGGGTGTTACTGGTTATGTGAAAGAATAAGAGGAAGATAAAGTAAGAAATGGAGAAATATAAGAGAGTCTAGGAGTTGTCCCAATACAAAAGCTAAAACAAAGAAAATTGGATGCAAGTTTTGAACTGTGTAAAAGGGATTCCTATAGCAATGCCTGTAAGGTGTAAGGTGGTGTGAATTATAGATGGATTCTGCGAAGGATCCCCCGTATTTGGTGAGATCTCTCACCCTGCTATGGAAGACCGATCTTCAATAGACAGCCTATTGATGGATGTTAGGAAGCTTATGGATCATGGTTGGGAGGTTTGCGTTGTTAAAACTCATCATGAGGGAAACACATGTTTTTGATATGATAGCTAATGTAGGACAGGGATACAACCATTTGGTCGTGGGGGTTTCTTCATTAGTTATTTCTTGGTTGAAGGCGGAGGAAAACCACCCATGGTGTTACGACAACTTGATTCGTTTTGCTCTATTCTTATGTGTTGACAGGGAGGTTTCTTTTAGGCATACCCATAGGTCAGGGAATCAGATGGCGGACAGGATAGTGCGTAAAGGTGTTTGTGAGGGAGGAGTTTTATTCGCCCCCCCTCTTTGGGGAGTTGATCATAGAGGAGTGGGGGGCTGATTTTGTGTCTGGTTTTGTTGCTGATTTGCATTACTTTGCTGCTGCTTATTTGTTTTTCTTTTTGCTCACTATTGGTGAGCATGTACATATTTTACACTCTTTGATGATTAATGAATTGATTGCGTTAATTATCAACATATATATATATATATATAGATAGCTAATGTATGTTTTCTCTCTGGTATCTGTGTTTGATAACCTCCTGAAGTTGTTGAAACTGCTTTCTATGAGGACTTAGTTGGGACTCCTGCCTGTTGTTGGCCCTTGCTAATGAATCTATTCAAAGTAGAGACTTGTTAATGAATCTGCATCTGAAACCAATTCTTGACAGATTACGTCAAAAATATTGGAAACCTGTGGGAACCTATCAAGGTAGAGCTAAGGAGTTTGAAGAACAGAAGATGGATCTGCTGATACCAGCAACAATATGAATTTAACTTTAGCTGAAATCTTCTAGATCACAGACTTAAATGGATTGTCAAAAATTTCAACTCAGAACCTGACAATTGATTCACCAACAAATACCAAAAGGAATAAAATGATCGATGCAGGATTTGGAAAATTTTACAAGTGTTCTTCTATGTGAACTGTTGAGCTATGGATTTCATTTGTTATTTTTTAATTATTTGATGTGATGAGATAGGCCAGAGATGAATTATTGAGAAAGAAACAAAAGGAAAAAAAATAATAGTTTAGTAGTCTGCATGGCACCACAGTACCTAACTCTATAATTCTCCTTCACATCTCCTCACAATCAGAGGCCATTGTTACCCTTTCCAAGCTTGTGGTCGCACCAGCAGGAACTGGGACCACTTCATAGATAATGCGATTATGATATATGACCAACTTTATGTTGTTGGCTTGTTGCATTGCTTTGTATTACTATTGCCCTTCATGCAGGGAATTCGGGATTTCATGAGGGATGAGCCGGATTTGGGCTTAAATTGGAGTTCAGGCCCTTAAACCTCGGCGTCGGCGGGGCAAATGAGCATCCCTAAATAACCTAAGGTCTACCATTTTTAGCTGCAACCAGTTGTGAAGATTGATCAATCTGCAGGCTTCTTTTTAGCTGATGAGGCAGATCTTCAAATCAAAATCTTAAGTCTGTTTTTTTTTTTTTTTTTTTTTCACCAGGATACTTAAATGGTTTTTTTAAATTTTTGAGGCCTCACAAAGATCTGAAATTTGAAAAGCTTGTGGACAAAGAAGCCCATAGGCGATGTCTAAATTAATATAAAAAAGCACACAATTATATAATATCTTCTTGTGTACTCGCCTAACAACACGTTTAGGTGACATGGTTCTACAGAGCCGGACCTCGACGGTTCGGTCCCAAACTGTGATACAAATTTTTGTTTTGGGGTGTTATGGATCTGATCGGTACAACTGGTATTGGTTTGGATTGGTTGGTACAACAGGTTCGGTGACCGGTACAATTCAGTATTTTTTTTTTTCAATTTGTGTATTGGACGGTGTAGACCGGTTTTGATTTGGAACGGTTTGATAACATCGGTTCCAATATTGGTCCGGTCTGGTCCAATCAATTTTTTTCTTTTAAATTCAAATTTTCATTGCCGGTTCATCAATTTTTGTTTTTTTAATTTCAAATTTTCATTGCTGGTTCATGATCCAGAGTCCCGTCAGTATCTGGTTTCGGTGCATCAAATCTTGTTAGGTGATCTTGGTCCAAAATCCTAGAGGCGAAGTCCTAAGTCTTGGAGTTTGCCTTCATCTGTTAACGAATATGCCTATCGAAAGAATATGACTAGCATTCCATCTGTCAGTGGACGTGCGGCGTACGTGAATGCACGTTGCAACAATCCTAAGTTCCGTCGACCCGTTATTAAATCGTGGAAATTGGACTGGACGGCTATATTATAAAAGAAAAAGAAGAATACAAACAACATAGAAGGAAGATAATACCCAAACTCCAAAAGGAAACTTCTTAGAAGCTAAACTCCATATAATACGATACGACCTACTGCTACAATGACGACAACCCTCTGACATAAGCCACAAAATATCACAGAACGCACCTTCCTCGAAAGTGGATATCCTTAATTATGAAAAAGAAAAATCAGAAGATACTCGGAAGAAAAAAGAAAAAAAAAAGATATAGCAATGAAAGCGGACACAAGATCGAAACGTTAAAGGTCTATTTGAAATCAATCCAATGATCAAACTTGGTTAGTGATGAACTCTTTTCAAAGATCATATGAACCCCACCAAACGAATGGTTCAGATTCATGATTTAATCAGTCACAATTTGTAAAGAATAGGAATTGTTTTAGTGTATAAATATAGTGCCTGGAACTATCTTTTGATCACCATTAAGACTTGTTTTGGTTAATAGAAGTGAAGGTGTTCCTCAACTCTGAAGATGGAGGATAGAAGCCAGACTCCGATTACAATTCCGGCGACGAACACGGAGTACAAGGATTTGTTGCCGGTGATGGTGGAGAAGCTTGACGCCGATGTCTTTATGTCAGAACTTTGCGGTGGGTTTCGAGTGTTAGCGGACCCGGGAAGTGAGTTGATAACTGGGGAGAGTTTGAGGAGGAATTCAGCTCTTCTGGGGATGGAAGGGATGAGCAAAGAGGAATCAGAAGCGATGGTGAAAGAAGGAGACCTTGACGGAGATGGAGCACTCAGTGAGACGGAGTTTTGTATATTAATGGTGAGATTGAGCCCAGGAATGATGGAAGATGCCGAGGTGTGGCTTGAGAAGGCCCTCGATCAAGAGCTTCAGCATTCAGATTAATTGATTTAAGATAAAGAGTTAGACGCATATTAATTGTTCATAGAATTATTATTCTTATTCTCTTGTTTGCTCTTTGTATGTTGAGTTAATATAGATTGGGATTATAATGGTCATATTAGTAGTTCTGGGGTTTCAGAAGATTTGGATTTTCATCTATCATCTAGTTATATCAAGTGATGAATGGTGTAAGAGATGGATAAAGAACCATTAGTGCATGATATACAGTTCTGAACATTTCTTCCTCCAATTTCTGGGTAGTGACCTAAAAAAGATTTACAATTTTGAGCATGTGTGCAGTACCTTTCGAAATTTGGAGAAGCCTATTAAGATCACTGTGGCAGAGAAAAATAAGAACTTTATCCAGCACAAGAACTTCAGGGAAACGAGTAAAAACAGGAAAGCCATGAAAATTTGCATCCATCTGTACAATAGTGCAAGCACTGTAAATTTGATCAAGAGCTGGATGGATGTCCAAAACACCATTGATGTTAAGACTCCCCCGTCCTGCAAATTCCACTTTTCAAGCACACCAGTCTTTATAAATACAAAGATAACAAAGGATTATTACCGGTAACACGACAACAACAATCCATTCAAATACTAACGATTAGTATATCCAAATTGATCTGAAATCCTAATCCAAATGTCATTAATCTAAACATCTGCTCAACACAGATAATTAACTAAACATCAAAATTACAAACCAGCGACCACCACAGAGGTATATAGGTTATGTATGATGATGCTACCCTACTCATAAAATCTGTATACGAAAACAGTAGTAACCCTAATTGCCACCAAGAGGAGGCTCTTCCAAACTTAATAAGAACCACCTACAGACCATCATCAACCTTGACAATGAACTGTTCCAAGTGCACCACTCCATTCCATAAACCCTTCATGTTCTTGACCTTCGGACTGGTGACCGGCTGTGACAAAACAAACGAAACAAATATATTTCAACAATGAGAAAAAAAAAAGTCGGTAAAATAAATTTTAAAAATAAATAAGATCAGATTCAACTGTATACAAAGTGTGGCATAATTAACATTTACCTTCGATATCTACCATAATCTGGACTTCTGTACCTATCATAAACCGGACTGCGTGCCCGGCCATAATCAGGACTTGGTCTGTCCTTCCGGTAAGGTGGACTTGGTGAGCGACCATAAGGGCTGTCCCCACGCCTACCATAGCTGGGTCTTCTGGGACTATCGCGCCTGTCACGCTCGTCGTCATCTCTTAATGCATACTCAACAGACACCACCCTGTCCAATATCTTACTGCAAAATTGGAAAGCAAATGTCAATAAATCATTGTTGTTGAATGCCAAAAGGAATTTTTATCTGCCTAACCATGTTTACTTGTATAGTGAGACAATGGCCTTTTCTGACACCAGGACCTATGATGTTGCAATCCATACGATGCCCACTACACAGGGAACCCCCCCCCCCCCCCCCCCCCCCCCAGATAGGTCAGGGGGGAAGTATCTTGTCATGTGTAAAAAAAGCAGCCACTGAATTTTTATTTTTTTTTATATTTTTAAAGGTTTATAAAAGAAAGAATTGAACTTTGGGAGATGCTTTGAGAGCCTGGAGTGGGTTCACCAAATAAGCTAGCTGCCACGTGTGAGAATGTGCTTCACCAGGTTTCTTAATCTGGAGTGTCATATCAGACCACCATGCCTCCTATTGAAATCAAACATGATGGAAATTACAAGGGAATGGGTAACGTTACGAACCTCATGTGCGTGCTCTCAAGGGCATTTGTAGCATCTTCCTGATTTTCAAACTGAACGAATGCAAAGTTACGTCGAATTCGCACATGTAGAACCTTCCCATAAGGATCAAAATGTCTTTCAATGTCACGGATCCGTGTACGGATTGGATCAAAGTTGATCACAAACAAAGTTTTAGTGGGCCTCTGGTTTGCCATTGATCTTGAACCCTCACGGTGACGTGAGCCACGATCACCCTGCTGAAAGGGAAAACGGATTAATATGTATTAATCGGCAAACAAGTATTCTTAGTTAAGCTTACTTGTACTAATACGCTATTACCAAATTAATTAGAGGCACCGCAATGAAAGCATTACATGAAATGCACAAGAAGCAATAAAAGAAGATGTAGGAATGGCATAGGGAAAAGATAACGCACCCTGGCCCACTCCACTGAAACCCTCCGCCTACTATACCCAAATGGAATATTGTCAAGACCCCGAATGGCATCTTCAGCATCACGCTCATTATCAAAATAAACAAAAGCAAAACCTGTAGCAACATAACAGATGATTAGACAGATATAAAAACAACAGATTTGATTCCATTTCCACCGGGGCAGCCGCAAGACAGCCATTCCATATTAAGAACAAAATATACAACACCTGCAAATACGTTAAGGCATGGTGGATAAGGATGTCAAAAATGGAGAGGCCTTGCAAGGTGAACTAAATCATGATGATAGCATACAATGTTTAAATCCAAAGTGTCAGAACTGAGAATCACAGCAGAGCATGCTTCGCCAATCACACAGCAAGTGGTGAGTAGTAGTAGTAGGCATGGCAAAACTGGTTTCATTGATCCCTCTATGTTCAGTAGTAGTAAGCATAGCATGATTGATTTGATTGATCACTCCATGACCATTCTCGTAAAATGGCAACTTTGGGCAGTATGGGGACAGAGTGACAGATGATCGAATGAAATAAATGCAGGATGATGCCATTTGTGAATGGAAGGAGCTGATGAGCAGGCAGACGTGAAGGTTTCCTTTGCAATAGAAGGTTTTGCACAGAAGGTGGTAAGCCCTGATAAGAGCTCAGTTTTCCTTAGTAGTAATTCCTGCGTCAAAACAAACATTTAAATATGGAGATTTTCTCCAAACAAATTACAAAGTTTCTGCTGTCATTCTTTAATCTCCCCAAGAAAAGAAAGACTGGAGATATATACCACACGTGTAGCCATGTGTCCAGGATCCAATTGATTAATGTTTTGATGGATGATTTAAATAAGTCATTCCAAACTAATCCAACAAGTTGTTCATCCAAAATGAAACATGTCCCCTGCTTAATAAACCAGGGAGCAATGGCAGTGCACCTTCAGGATGACCTATAACCTAACACGACGATCAACACTTTCTCGTTAATGCAGTTTTAGGTATTGAAAGTCACAGAGGAGTGGGAAAACAGAGAAATAGGATGGAAATGTATGGGTTGAAACATATCTGAAACCACAACGACAAAAAAACAAATGAATAAACAAAACTGTGGTTTCCTATAAACACTTCAAAACAATATACAGCCTTGCCTAAAAAAAATCTCAAAAGAAACAAAAATTAACTTGGGTAATCTTGACAAATCAAACTTATAACTCAATCACATTCTGTTGTGGGAGTGCACGTAAGTGTCGGGTGCAGGTAAGCAAACGAATTTTCTAATAATAAGCGTCACAATCTCACGTAATGGAAACTGGAGAAAACTAAATGATAGAAAGCATCTTTGTCCAATAAAAAGCCACTTCGTCTGAGAACAGCTCAAACCCAAATCTTCCAACAACTTTGCAGCTTGACACAAATAATGATATCTTGACTCAATCATACAGTTCGCCATATTTGTATAGTTCCTAGTTCCAACATAGCAAACATGTAACCAAGTATCAATAGTACATAATATGCAGCCTTAAATAATTATAGCACTCAGTAATTTTCCCAACTTATAAGCATTTGAGTATCCTCTAAACCTAAGTTACCAGAGCACTGAGCGAAAAGCGAGAGCATCAAATTTTAAAATACCTTCAGACCAAGAGCATCTATACAACATAAACGTAGTCATAAAATATAAGATTAAAAATAATATATGAAATTATTTTTTTTAAGTAGCATGAGAGTGTTTTCTTGTGCATTTAATGATAGGAGAGAGATAATTAGAGAATGAGAGAGGGATGTCTTGCTTTGCATTTAATGAATGAAGAATGAGGTAAGGAGAGAGAAAAGAGGTGTCTTGCTTTGCATTCAGGTGACAAGAGAGAAAGAGAAAGGGAGGGAGAGAAAGAGAGGAGTGTCACTCGCTGCATTTAATGAGTGAGAGAAAGATGCCTTTGCATTTAATGAGAGAAGATTAGTATATTGATAAGATGTGAACTCTTAAAAAAAATTGTACGAATTTATAATGATTTCTTTTTCAAGTCGCCAATGAGCAAATTAATAGCGAGTCCGTCTCCCAGTATAGATGAATTACGTAACAAAGTTCTAATCAACGCAATAATTATTGCGTTGTTTAGAGTTCATATAGCCAAATGTATATTAATTTTACATTCCTTGGTTACCAAATTCGTCTACATTGGGAGACGAACTCACTCTCAATTCGTGCATTGGCAACTTGAAAAAGAAATCATTATAAATTCTTGCAATTTTTTTTGTGAGTTTACACCTTATCGGTATACTTGTATTCTCTCATCAAATGCAAAGACATCTCTCCCTCTCATTAAATGCAAAGAATGACGCTCATCTCTCCTTCTCTCTCGTCACCTCACTAAAGCAAGACACATCTTTCCCCTCTCCTTACCTCTATATTCACTAATTAAATGCCAAGCAAGACACCACTCTCTCTATCTTCTCATAAATGCAAAAAAAAAAAAAAAAAAAGATAAGCTTTAATGCTACTTAAAAAAATAAATAAAATATAAATATAAAAATGCAAAAGATAATATACTTATCATATGAAATAATATACGTAACATAATAGTATACTATCACGAGTTAGTTGGAATCAGTCGGAATGATTTTTTAGGATGAAATTAGGACTTTATTGATTTTATCAACATTACCAGATAGTTGAAACAGTCTGGTAATGGTTGTGAGCAACACATTTAGTTTGCGTACTTTGAAGTATGATGATGTGTTAGGTGTTTTTCTAAGTGAAGAAGCTCGCAGAAAGAATTCTGGAATTGTTAAAACATCATGTAATGTTCTGAGTGTAGAAGAATGGGACAGATCATCAAAGAAAGGGCACAGGAATTCTAACCACTCTAAATCAAGGATCAACATATCGAGAGCTCCTCAAGGAAGAGGTGATCAAGCTGTTGAAATTGCGGGAAGAAGGGGCACTTCAAGAGAGACTGCATACATACATATATATATATATATATATATATATATGAGTTTCCACAAGTCCTGGGGCTTTTGGAGCAATGGTTTTTTTTTTTGGAGCAATGGTTAGGTTCTTAACAATTGGTATCAGAGCCAACACCACGTCACGGATTTGGGTCACAGAAGAAGCAATTATAGGTTGGATTAAAATGCATTGGTATTATGTATGGGCATGGTACTAAGTCATTGAATACTGATAGGTGGGTGGAGCCGCCAAAGTAAAAGGAATGCATTGAATACTGATAGGTGGGTGGAACTGCCAAAGAGAAAGGGCTACCATCAGGTCAGTGTCGATAGAGTGGGCATCCTTGGACATTGGCTAAGGAAGCGTGGTGGTATGTTACGATCCTAATGGTTAAGTATTTAACCGAATGAGCTTCCACTTGCTCCAAAAGTATTTTAAAATTTGACGCTCTTGCTTTGCGCTTTCTCTTTGGTAACTTAACAAATATTGAACCCCCATCAGATATCGAGCAGTTGCTACACGGACTACTATGAGGAAAAAAAAAAGTAGGTATTGAATCAAATTTGTTAACCAAAGAACGAGGATGAAACAGAAATATGCGGCACTAATGATTGATAAAATAATTTATTATCACTGGATAATATCAATAAACAAGAGAACATGAACCAAAAAAAGAGAGGAAAAAATAGATAAATCCTTAACGACAATGTATGCAATAACAATTGAAAAAGAAGAAATACCAGATTTCATATCGACACGCTCGACCCTTCCATATTTGGAAAACAAACGCTCCAAGTCAGTTTGGCGAGTCTCGTAGTCAAAATTACCACAGAACAACGGCCTCATCTTTGCAAGATCCCCAAAGTCACCAACAGAAAACCTAGAATCAATGTCGGAAAAAGAAAAAACATAATCAGATAAGCTGACGAAAGCCTAAAATGGTAATAATCATAAAAGAAAAAAAGAGAATTTAAAGAACTGGCGATAAACGAAACCCTAATAATCGTAACATTGAGCAAATGAGAAAACTCTTCCATACTAGAAATCCAAATATGCGGATCGATAGCTTATCGATCAAATAAAACATGATTAAACCTTAACTTAGGAAACAAGAAACACTTAAAGAACGAAAACAAAAGACGAAAATGGTTTTACTTGGAGATAAGCTTGAGCACAACCTCTGCGCGTAGAAGCCAAGCAAAACCCTAAAATAAAATAAAAATCCCGCGAAAGGAATACAGAGGCGCTGCTTATATAGCCAAGAACAGCCCCATATTTGACGTTAACATTTGACGCTACGCTTCAATGTCAAATACGGTCCACCTTAAGGGCGGTAATGGGCCGGGTGACTCATCCGGCCCGATCAGTCTGGCCTTATGTTTTGGCGGGTTTGGATTATAGGTGGCAATAAGTCGGGTGACTCCGTCCGGTTCAATAAACCCAGTTTTATGATTGGGCGGGCTTGGGTAAGGGTAAGTGGCCCGTAGAGTCAAATCTGGTTGAAATTTAAGACCCGGTCAATTTTTCAGGCCAAACTCCGATTTATATTAATTAGCCCAATTATCCAAGCTTGAATAAGGATAATTAACCCGTAGGGTCGGGAAGGGCTAAAGTTTAAGGCCCTATTGATTTTTAGGACTAGGTACAGTTTGATGTTAGATTGGTTGGTCTGAACATTCCCTCCCTACTACCTAATGTATTTATTTATTTTTAAAAATAAAATATTATGTGATGTTACTTATGAAAGAATATAATATATTTTGAACTTATTAAAATTTAAATAGATTGATAATTTATCTTTACGTAATTAATACATATGCCAAGTTAGGGATACGTCGGGCTTGACAATGTTATCATGGACGGGCCTTGGGTAAACAATATTCGGTCCAAAGCTCAGGCCGGACCAAACTTGAGCTAACATAAACATACTTGGACTTTAGCTCGACTCTAGTCTGGCCCGTTGTCACCCCCTACTCAATTTTCACAATAAAAAAAAACTAGCAGTGGGTCGAGTATGATCGGGTGTGACGTCCTCAATCCGAGCATGTCCACTCAAAAAAATGGGTTCATTAAAGTTAGCCCGTGTACTATGGATTATTTGTGTCTTAAAAGGTTTTGGATTGATCAGTCATCGAATTCGTTGATCTTTCATGGCGCATGCGATTGGTCATGTTAAAAAATAATAGAAAAATATTGCAGCCGATTTGCTTCTACTCAATAAGAAAGCTGCATCCGAAGTTGCAATGTACGTTCGCGTACAATATGTATTTATAAACATGCGTACCCACGCGTCTACATGAATTGATTCTTAAAGCCTAGACAATAGAATTACTCCTTTTTTTTTTCCTAATTAAAATATTACTTTTATTATCTTATTATTTCAACGATGAGAGGGACCGTCCTCATGATTTTGTTTATGCATTCACTTCGTTGGTTGGTTTTCATTGCAAGCGCGAAGTCCGGACATCTAACAGTTGGCCCACGTTGAACGGTTGCCTGTTTTTTGAACTACGTAGGACCCACTCCTTGCATTTGGTTAGATGTAGCATTTGATCTACCTAACCCCAGCAACTATGATTTCGGCAGAAGAAAGCAGTAGACCAAATAAAGAAATCAATCATTCATCAGCGTTATGATTTCGAAATTTTCTTGGAATTCTTCAATGGACGGGCCCCATACATTTTGATCTTAGATAGATAGAGACCGTACAGTTGGAATATCCCCAACTTTGATAGGTGTTCTCAAAAGCAATAAGGGTTCGTTTGGATTGCGTAAAATTGGAATGCATATGAATTGTAGATGTTATGATTTCAAATTTAAATGTATTGAAATTCTATTGTCTAATTTGTATAACTAAGTCTAAAATATTTTTTATTACTTTTTATTTAACTCAAGTGGTGAATTCTCTTACAAATAGGGATGAAAACAACGTTTAATGTAATGAGACTGATACCGATTCTAGAATGGTGGTACAGACTGTTACCAACTAATTCGGATTCGATAATAAAAAAAAACACATTTTCAAATTAAAAAACATAAATTCGACCGGACAGGTTGTCGGACAAACAGAATCGATCGTCGGATCGGTAGACTAGTCGTCAAACCAGAGGTAACGGTTATGATCGATCTTCGATCCATATCGAAACTAGTATGCATCGCCCACTATAAAATAAAAAATAAAAAAAAGTTACAAGATTGGTTGTACTGGTCACCAGACCAATTGTACCAGACTAGTCTATAACCTCGCGATACAGTAGTTTGTATCATGGGTTGCAACCGGACCGTTGAAGTTTGGTTCCGAAACAAATCGATATCAACTAGTTCGTAGAACCATGGATAGCAATGGGGCAGATTTCGTATCCGACCTGAACTCGATTTATAGGTTACCAAATCGGAATCATTAGGGGTGGGTTGGGGTACTGGTGATGGTTAAAATGGTAGATAATCGACATTTAATCACGTTTAAGCCGAGTAAGCCGATAATCATTTGATTTTCGGCCGAATTTGAAGTGGATAAGGTCTTCAGGATCCGGGGAGTTCCAACCGCTCGCCTAAACCGGAAAACTGGCCGTACGGACGGCGCTATGTCAATCCAACAAGCAAAAATGCAATAAAAGAAGAGGAAAACACGATTTACATGGTTCGGCCAATGCGCCTACGTCCATGGATTGCCCTTTTGGGCGTTTTCCTTCTCATTGAAATATAGAGATTTACATGGGGAAGAATGTTATAAGATCTAAGGATAAGAGGAGAGAAAATAACAAAGGAAAATCTCTTGCTTCTTCTCTGTTTTCCATGGTCCAGAGACCCTCCATCTCTGTCTCTCCTTCTTCTCCAGCCAACCTTAGTCCTCTTTCTGTGTCTCCTCCTCTCCTTTCCAGTCAGCCCTCTTTACCCTTTTAAATACTTGACGAGACCCCCCTCCTCTCTCTGAAAAAGAAGTCAGCTTTTTTCTTCTTGAGAGTCCCACGGTCTGCCCTTCTTAAAGGCTTGACAAGATTTGCCCTTTTTCTCTAAGAAAAAGGGAGTCAGGTTTATTAGTCCCAAGGTTTGCTCCTCTGTCCTGTCATATCACAAGAAGCAAGAAAAAATGAGCAATAAATGCAAGGTCGGCATGAATAGTGCCTAGTGAACAGTAATCCGGGATTCACACTTGTATTAATAGTGCTGTGAATAGTAACCCCGGCTTGTATGAATAGTGCTAGGTGAACAATAGCCCCCGCTTGCATGAATAGTGCTGGGTGAATAATAACCAGAACTTGCATGATTAATGCCGAGTGAACAGTAACCCGGGATTGGTATGAATAGTGCCTGTAAATAGTAATCTAGGATTGACATGCATAGTGCCCGTGAAAAGTAATCCGGGATTGACATGCATAGTGCCCATGAGTAGTAATCTGGGATTGACATGCATAGTGCCGAGTGAACAGTAATCCAAGATTGGCACGCATAGTACCGGGTGAACAGTAATCTGGGATTGACACTCATAGTGCCGGGTGAACAGTAATCTGGGATTGACATGTAATCCGAGATTGACATTTGTATTAATAGTGCTGTGAATAGTAATTTGGACTTGTATGAATAGTGTCGGGTGAACAGTAATCCGGGTTTGCATGAATAGTGTCAGGTGAACAGTAATTTGGGTTTGCATGAATAGTGCCGGGTGAACAGTAACCCCCTCGCTTGGTTAAAGAGGCACTATGATGTGTTTTAAATAAAGGGGTACCATGTGTGCTACCAAGGACATAGTGTCACGTATATACATACAAAATTGGGGTCATCAGTACTAGAGCTGGCAATCGGGCGGGTTCGGGTCGGGTCGACATAGGGTATTAACGACTTAACCCTAAACCCGAACCTGCCCGTTTATTAAATTCTCAACCCGCACCCAACCCGCTTTAACCCATATGACCCGTTTGGCCCGCCCAAATTTTTTTTTTTTTTAAATAATTCCTCCTAGACCCCTTGTATCCTAAATATCACTATTTTTAGTACAAAAACTTCTCCTTTAAGGTTCTAACATCTCATATATTTACTTATAAAATAACAATATCATGCTTAGTTTTGAACTAAATTTTAAGTTG
>JAUPMG010000009.1:11989491-12005130 GCA_031762675.1 Pachysandra terminalis
ATGGTCCCTTAAATGATGACAGAGCTGGATCTGGTGGATTAATCAGGGATAGCAAGGGTAATATGGTGGTTGGATTTACTGCCAATTCTGCTCTAATGTGCTTAAACATGAATTGGAGGCTTTTTTTTATTGGCATCCAGTGTGCTCTAGATGTTGGGGGTTAGGAATATTCTAGTTGCCAATGACTCTCAGTCTGTTGTTCCATTGGTCAGCCTTCATGATGGCCTCCAAGCACGATGGAGTCTCAAAGATATTCGGATAAAGATCAATTCTACCTTTCCCTTGTCATTACAATCTAGAGTTAGTCATGTGGTTAGAGAAGCTATTTTTTCTTTTGATCTAGTCGCCATTCTAAATATTGAGCCAAATGAGTTTCTCCTTTTTCTATGTGAATGACTTGTCTCAGGGCCTGAGACAAATTATCCTCAATGATGCCAATGGAAAATTCCTTAAATGATGACAGAGCTAGATCTGGTAGATTGATCAGGGACAACAAAGGTAATATGGTGGCTGGATTTGCTGCCAATTCTGCTCTAGTGTGCTTAAACACGAATTGGAGGCTATTTTGATTGGCATCCAGTGTGCTCTAGATGTTGGGGTTAGGAATATTCTAGTTGCCAATGACTCTAAGTTTGTTGTTCCGTTGGTCGGCCTTCTTGATGTCCTCCAAGCACGATGGAGTCTCAGAGATATTTGAATAAATATCAATTCTACCCTCCCTTTGTTTTTACAATCTAGAGTTAGTCATGTGGTTAGAGAAACTAATTTTGCTTTTGATCTACTTGCCATTCCAAATATTGAGACTAATGAGGTTGTCCTTTTTCTATGTGAATGACTTTCCTCAGGTCCCGAGACAAATTATCCTCAATGATGCCAATGGAAAATTCTATACCAAAATATAACTGAAGGGGTGGTGACTTTGGTAGCTTGGCTTATTGTTTCCCCATTAGCTTATGACTGGTTTTGTCCATAATAGTGTGTGGTTTGTGTTCTGGTTGGGTTGGGATCTGCATCCTTTGTTTTTGGTAGGCTGATTGCATTCTAGGGTGCTTACCTTAGCTATGGTTAGCTGCTAGGCAAAGGAGATGCTGCTTGGTCTGTGTTTGTGTGTGTTTCTTGGTGGAAGTGTGTGTGTCTCGTTGTGTTGGGTTTGCTTTCCTGGTGGGGGTGAGGGAGTGAGTGTTCATATGGGGTTTAACTATAGGATTTTGGTATGGGTGTGGTGTCCTGGTGGGGGCTGCTTAATTGTTGGTGAGGGTGTGGTCTCGATTGTGTGGGCTTGGTGGGGTGGGGGGAGCTGAGTGGGTGTTATGGTATGTCGTACTACTGAGGGTTGCCTCTGGGTATTTGAGGGATTTTTCTACTTGGAGAGGTCTAATTTCCTGTAGGTGGGTGATCCTGCTACTAATTGTTGATCTGATATGGAGGTGTGATGCTACTGCTTAGTTAGTGTCATTTGATTCGTGGTGCTGATGTGAGGAAGACCATGCTGTTGCTACTATGTTGTCTACTAAGTGGGCCTTGGTTTAGCTACTGCTTACTTGTTGGTGCAATATGCTTTTCTACTATACTAGATATGGCCTTTGAGAGTTTCATACTATTCTTGGGATTGTACTTGGGTTGAGGAGATGCTCTCCTTTGTTGTTTCAAGGTTACTGCTGGTGCTATGAGATTTACTAATATTTGGAGTTGATCATGTTCTCTATGTTTGCTACTCCTCTCTTGTTATCAACTCATGTTGTTGCTAGGGAGTAGCTGATACGAACCCCCCTACTGGTGTAGGTGTGGTATTTCTGTCATGTTACTGGTTTAGAGTAGCCCTGCTTCGCATTTTGATGCTACCTTGCGGAAGGAAAATGTTCCCTATAGTTTATTCATTACATTGATGTTTTTCAAGTGTTATGTCATGTTTGGGAAGGCCAACTTGGTCCTTCCCTTTTGTTGTCTGATGTTACTGTCAAGCTTGTCTTTGTACTCAATGCATCTCTTTATATTTCTTTTCCATCAATAAAAGCTGGAACTTACCTGTTCCAAAAAAAAAATGAATCGAGTAAATGGTTGAACCGGACGAGAGTGGGAAACACCTTCCTACTCTCTTAATTATTTTCGACTATTATGTGATTAATTGATAAATCCTAGGTGACCATTCACATCTTTAATCCAATGGATAGTTTTGACTCCATATCAACCCGATTGACCTAGGGTCCACCCTACGCGAGGTTGATCATAACGTGTCCCTGAATAACTATAAACCACCCTTTTTGTAGACCTACTGACCAAATGAATCTGAACCCATTGGATTGGAACTCATAAGAACTTCATTCTTCATTACATTTGGCTTGATATCATTGAATTTTCATGCTTCCTTCAATTATTTTAGGGATTTAATTGCCCCTAAAGATGATGTCTCCTTAGGAATGATGTCAATTTCAATTTAAGATGCTTTGGACTCATAAAGCAAAGATCTAAGGAGGTGGCTATGAGAAGGGGTGAGGGTATACATTGAATGCTTTGAAAGGGAAAGAAGAAGGCCAAAAAAGCTTTGGATGGAGTCATTCACAAAAAAAATTAAAATTTCTTGGCCAGTTTCAGTTATATACTAACTATGGGTTTATCCTACTATTTTATTACCATGGTTTGTAGAGCATGTTTTAAAGGATCGGCCCAATCTGGTCTCAAGCCACGATACAACATATATATGTATCGTGATGGTTTAGACCAGACTGGTACAACCGATATTGGTTTGGACCGATCGGTACAACCAGTCCAATCATTGTACAATTGGTACGGTATTTTTTTTTAAATTTATAAATTAGACGGTCCAGACTGGTATCGATCTGTATCTGTTCGACCAATCCATTTATTTATTTTTTAATTTAAAATTTAAGAGGCGATCCACTATTTGTATCAAATCCAGATCTGACGATACCATCGGTCCGGACCAGGACCGATCTGGTCCCTGGTCCTAAGACTTTAAACCTTGGCATAAACTAGGGAAGGAAAAGAGGAAAAACAAACTAATAAAACCAAACACCTATATTGGATGAGGGTCCATTTTTTATTTGGGCTGTCAAAATTGGTCTGAATTCGATCAGTATTGGATCCGAAAACATCGAATATGGTTATATCTCCATTTCCGATGGATCGCATACGAATGCAAGAAGCCGATTCTCTGTATTAATCCAACTCAAATTGCATATTTGGTTTGGTTTGGTTCGGGTTTCAGGCTGTCAAAATGGGTCCGAATTCGATACGTATTAGATCTAAAAACATCGAATATGATTATATCTCCATATCCGATGGATCGCATACGGATGCAAGAAACTGATTCTCTGTATTAACCCAACTCAAATTGCAAATTTGGTTTGGTTTGGTTCGGGTTAAGTCGGATTAATATAACTTTTTGTAAGAACAATATTTTATATATAAAATTTTATATATTATATTCATAAATAAAATATAATATACATATATAAATTGTAGTTCAGCTTAATCCTGTTCAATTTAGAGGTATATATATTAAAGTTCTAGTTTCGGTTCAGTTCAATTTAACCAAGACATCAACCCAAAATCAACCTGATATAATTTAGTTTTATAACTTTAAAACCAAAACTGAACCAATTGTCAAGAAACCAAACTCAACCTGAACTAAAAACAAACTGTATAAATCGATTTTTGGGTTGAACAGAGCCTTTAATGCAAGTAAATGAAAAGGACAGTTATTTTCTTTTTAATCTTTAACTTGCATTTAATGCAAGTAAAAGGACCGTTTTTTATTTTTTATAATTCTTTAAAACAAAAAGCGGCGCAAAATTATGGCAAACTGCCACATCACTGCTTTTTTTTTTTAGTCTTAACCACGTGGTGTCCCCACACCCAATTGGGTGTGGGACTAAGCCACGAGTGCTTCTAGTGGGATTCGAACTCCAAGCATACCTTCGGAGACGCCCACTAGAACCTAGTTTGCTACCAGCTGAGCCACACATCGGTGGTTGCCATATCACTGCTTTGCTACAGTGACGAGACGGTTTGCCTTTATATATAGTATAGATAGGAAAATGTTATCGTTCTCTAGTTCACCCCACCAGTTCACCACAGTTCACTCTCAAAACCAAACCACACATAAATCAAAAGTCAGTTAAAGCACATGAGATGATGCTGTGTATACCTGCCCACACAAGCATCCATGCACCCACAAACTAAAATGCACATAATACAAGATCAAGCCATGAAAATCAAGACAAGGCAAGAACAATTAACATTCCAAATCACCAAGAGTATAGAATATGTTTCATGCGTATAGTGTGAGAATCGCATCCTCAAAATTAACTCACCTAGGAAGCAAACAAGAATACTTGAGTTTGATCTCATCCTCATGCTCCCAAGAAACTTCGCTCAACTTGTGATGATCCCACTGTACCTTCACCAAAGTTAGAGTATTTGATCGTAAGACTTGCTCCTTTCGGTCCAGAATAGAAACTTGCATCCTCACATAGGTAGCATCCTCCTCGAGTTGCACAGATTGATTGTCAATCACATGATATGGATCAGGCTCATACTTCCGCATCAAAGAAACATGGAACACGTTATGCACTGTATCCAGTTGAGGTGGTAAAGATAATCTACCCCGACTTTAGCAAGTATTACAAATAGTCCCACAAACCTCGGAGCCAGCTTCCCATTCTTACCGGATCACATAATGCCACACATCGAAGATACCTTCAGGAAGCCATTTTCCCCGATAGAAAACCCAAGCTTCCTCCTACGCAAATCTGTGTACCTCTTCTGACGACTCTCGTCCACCTTCAATCTCTCTCTGATTAGCTTAAATTTCTTGATCGCTTTCAAAACAACCTCACGACCAAGAATAGAAGACTCCACAGTCTCAGCTCAACATACCAGCGATCTGCAAGGTCGGCCATACAAAGCCTCAAATGGTGCCATGCCAATGCTAGACTAAAAAGTGTTGTTGTAAGAAAACTTAATAAATGACAAGTGCTCCTCCAAACTACCCCTGAAATCCAAAACACAAGCCCACAACATATCCTTAAGGATTTGATTCACCCATTCTGTTTTGCCATCGGTTTGCGGTTGAAAGGTCGTGCAAAAGTCAAGGTGCAGCCCAACTGCTCGATGCGAACTCTTCAAGAAATGGAAAGTGAATCTGGAGTCCCTGTCGAACACAATAGTAATCGAAACAACGTGTAGTCATACTATCTCCTTGATATATCGTTCAAACCCAGAATCTCCTATATATTATTGATCCAATCCAAGAAATCTTCTAGTTACAAATCACTATGGAAATAGGCATATCAAACTTCAATCCAAATTCCTAATGCGTTGAATCAAAATCGTTCCTCCTCCTTGGTCCAAGTTCCGCAAAAAGGATTTTTGAATTCCATATCCTCCTCCCTGTTCTATCGCGTGAGGAAAGCAGCCATCTGCTGGGTCTTGCAACATCATCATGCTCTTGAACTTCTTCTAAAGGAGCATCTCGTCCACCACGTCTGTGAGGAGGAATATCGATGCAAGCTCTAATACTAAATGATATATGTTGAAGAAGAAAAGAGTTGATGAATATGGCCACAGAATACATAACCTTCTAAAGTTGCTAAGGTTTAGGGAAAAAACCTTAGAACAATAAGAATAAGTGAAATGTTTCTCAATCTTTCATAAAAGCGTCTATCTCCCTCCTCTCTATAATATCTTCCCTATTTAAAACAAATTCTCCACTCAAAATAAACCCTAAACAACTAAAAAGAACGTTAAAATAAATAAGTAAACAAAAGTTATTAAATCTATAAAAAAATACTCCCGGGACCGTTTAAGGGTCTAAACAATCTCAAACAGGCCACGTTACAACCTAACAGTGAGTTGTAATTCTTGTTGATAGCTTTCCAACAGTGTATGATTCACCTAATTCCAATACCATAATGTAAAGTTTGTCTGTTTGAAGTCACGATGAGCACGGTGTATCTTATTTCGATCTAACACTTTTAAATAGGTATCCGCGGTCCACTCCACTACATCATCGTCTAACTCGTATATCATGAATTACTGCATTAGCCGACTAACAACCATTATCTAATGTGCTATTAGTCATTTGATCAGTCATGTGGGCCTACAATCTTTCTTGACATGGAGATAATTTAACCTGTTAAAATAGAGTATAAAACAAATCCCTGGGCTGAACTCAAATGATCATCAAGTTCACTTGTTGAATTCTTAAACCATTTATTAAATACAAAGCCCAGTATCACCTCATATGATATCAACAAACTACATCACACCTCAAGCTTAATATCAACAAACTACATCACACCTCAAGCTTATTAATGTAAAGATTCCATTTTATCGAAAATGGAGATCTTCTTCAACAGGTCAGAGATTTGTTATATGTTTTGGTGAGAATGACCTGTTGAGGAAGTAGGTGGTACTTGATGTTAAGTTTTTCAAAGATGTTCTTCAACTCTAAGATTAGTTTGGTTCTCCTTTTGTTCCTCTTGAGGATGTCTTGATAGTTCATGGTGTGTAGAACAACTAGACTCATCTTCATCTTGTTCATGTTCTCGATCTCCTTCACTATTACCGAGTGTTTTGGGTTCCAATGCTTTGGTTTGCTGTTTATGAATCTGCAATTTACAAAAGGATCTTAGAAATTCCATACTATTTGGAAGTATAAATATAATATTTAATTTCTAAAACTTAATAATATTATTTTATTTTTATATATTATATAAAAATATATTTATATTACAATAAGCGAATGAGGTTTTAACTGAATCGAACCCACTCAAGCTCGGCTCAAACACATTAATAAAATGAGCCTTTTTTTTCAAGTTAGGGCTCAACACGAGCCTATTATTGGAGAGCATTTCGTCAGGTCCCAAAATGGTGGAAGATTGGCTAAAGCGTGTGTGTATGCACGACACACATCCAGATAATCTTGTCTTTTAGTGATGATATGGGGAACAGTCTAGACGTGTGGCGGAAATCCATAGACTCTCCAACCGATAGTCCAACTTTATGGAGTAGATGAAATGCTTTCCTATTATTGAGCCCAAAATTGACTCGTGGGAACTGAATCTGACCTTGAGATGAGCTAGCTCAGCTCATTGATTATCCTACTCATTCGGATCACTAACTTTTGAGTCATTTATACCATCCGGATTCTTAAAGTGTGCTTTAAATGGTGGAAAATCAACTGGAGCGTGGGCTTATGATCCAAAAATGGTGGCAGATTAGTTGGAGCGTGTGCGTATGCACGTCACGCATCCATCTGTTCCCCATCTCATCACTAAAGAACAAAATCATTTGGATGCGTGGCATGCATATACGCACGTTCCAGCTGATCTTCCACTATTTTGGGAAGAGACAAAATTCTCTATGCTTTAATTGGGTGACAATTTTTAGAACTTTACAACAATGTCTTGAGACAAATGAAAGGGTGCTTACGTCTGTATGGCGCTCTTAAGATCTTTTACTGTTTGAGTTGGCGTAGAGACGTCGATGGTAAATTCAACAGTGTCATTCATTTCTGGACTTCTACGAAAATTGCTAATGGGCTTCGTGAGCAGGACAGAGTTGGGATAATAGATCTTTTCCATGTCGTATCGGAGGAAGACTGTTGTCAGAATATTCATCTCTTCCACAACCATCTGTACCAAGGAAATATATAGTGGAAGAGTTAGAATCATGTCATACATGGTGGGACTATTAGAGAAAATTAACAAGTTGACCTGTGTACATGATATGCATTTGTTAAAGGCTTTTTGGTCTTTAAATTCATCTTTTTGGATTATAATCTTATTAAAAGATGATAAAAATTCAGATCAAATACTATTGGGTTTAGTTCTAAGGGGCCTATCACAGTGGGCCTCTTAGGGTTCACCCTTTTTTTAGGGTTTTTAAATTGGCAAGTGAATAGGGGACTCCCAGAACACGTGTCATAATCTTGTTTACATAACATGAGCATATCATGGATCTTCATAAGAGAAGATTCCTGTCCTGATATGTATGCATGATTGGTGACATCCGCACTTGCAAAATCTAAGTGTCCAATAATATAAGATATTTGATATATACCCTGTCCAGCCATTAAAAAAAAATCCACATGATTTCGTACAATTCTAAAGGAAAAAATGTTATACTTAGTACCGACACTATTCAGAACATGACATATAGATTTTGTAGGTATTTGACACGTTAGTCATGTTCACATATCATGAATATGCCCTTTCTTGATTGGTGTTGAAGTGCATAAGTTTTTTCTTCTTAATCTAAATCCATTTTTGGACTTGTAAAAAATATCACTTCAAATGATTTATATCCTTTATTCTGAATGAAAATCTTACCTGAACTCCATCAATGACACAACGATCACCTGCATCAAATGGGTGCATGATGAAGACAAAGACAATGGATTCAAAGATAGTCTTGCAGGTGTTCTTGAACATAAAACCCACCAGCAGCAATTGTGAAGTAATCACCAAAATAACTTTAGTGGTGGCTACCCCCATTACGAGCAACGACATCACGATTATAATAACAATCACAATCGCACTTGCTATCCTATGAAGTTGTTGCACCGCCGTCTTTGCATCGTTTAGAGAATGCGCCAGCTTCCTTCGTTCCTCATAAACTCGCACCTAGTGGTTAGAAGATTACTAGCAAAAGCTTTTTAAACAAAAACATTTTTGGCCTTCTTCTTGTTTTTCTTAAATGAAAAGGTATACTATCTACTAGACAAATCATATTTATCAGAAATCTGGAATAAACTTGTCAGATTTTTTAGAGTTCTTGAAGAATACAAATTGTCTGCCTTGTGGATAACCCTGTAGTGTGGTCCGTAATTGGTTTAGAAAATAACTCCCAGTGCATTATGCTTGGTTTTCACCCAATCACAACCCATGCCACAGGGTAGCCCACATAGGATTTTCTTCCATTCTTGAGTATTCATCAAGTTTTCTGAGCAACTTGGCCAAACTATCAAGTCAAAATTGAGCTGTACAAAGGCAAGTCAATAGGGTGACTTTACCAAGAATCTCACTATTTGATTGGACAAATTGCCTAGTTTTTTGAGTTATAATCAATTTTTAGTTTAAACATTATTTTAATCAAAATACATTGGTCATTGGATTCAAAATACGATTAGGAGATATTACAAATTGATATGGTTGGCAAGCTTAAAAATATATTTTTTAATAGCAATGAATATTAGGATTTATCATGCTACATTTGACAAAATAATTTATTTTTATAATATATTGTAGTTTGTTTTTCTAATTGTGTTAGTTTAATTTCTTAATGTAATGTTTTATTTAAGTGAGATTCCTTTAGTAATATCTTAGTAATTATATATGCTTATTATACAACTCAGTCTCGCTCATAATTTAAAATTTCACCAATTTCAAGGATTTCGAACGCACAAACAAAACTGAAATATTGAAATTTAGACAAAATTTCAGTGAAAAATAGTTTTTTGATTAAAATAATTGAACGAAATAAAGGGCTAAAATTTCGCAAAAGTTTGCAAAATTTCGGACCGAAATTTTGGATATTTCGTCGAAATAAATTCACTTATTTTTTATTTAAAGCATTTTAATAAATACTTAATTTTAACCAATTTCTTTCTTTTTTTTTCTTCTTTTTTTAATAAGTTCTAAGTAATAAATTTTAAAATATAAATAATAAATTTAGTCAATAATAAGTGATATCTTCATTAAAATATATATTATTTATGAACATACAACTTTCAAGAAAAAAATAACAAATAATATTTTGATTAAAAATGTGAAATAATACAAAGTTTACAACTAATAAATACAACATTTATGTTACAACATCTAAAAAGTGTATAAGTATCCAAAATATATTGGATTCAAATTCAAACTAGAGGGGGACTAATGATCTGTAACAGAATCTAATCATTTGACCATAATACCCGTCAATCAATGATAATTGTAATAAATATGAACCACTTTTAATTAGTTATTTTTTATTTTATTTTTTGTTATTTTTTATTATTTTTATTATTTTTTATTTTTATCCTATAATTGTATGAGATCAATGGGGTTTTCACAATTTTTATTGATACTAAACTTCTTTCTTCTTCCATATTAGCGTTTAGTTTGTTCTTAAGATTATTAAAGAAGGTATACAAGGGTATTTTCGTCCATAAAATATACTGCCATAAACAAAAATCAAATATTCCGTTACTTTATTGATAGTTACTAACGGAAGGGGTTTGTTGTAACATACTTTCAACTATAGGGGAGGTGTTTGTGATGGCCAAAGTTTAAGGGGGTACTTGTAGCCATTATGCCAAACTCAAGGGGGTGTGAATGTAATTTACCTTTTTTTCTTTTTTTTTTTTTAACTTTTAACTAGATTTTAGACTTTATTTCGACCGAAATATCTGAAATTTCGTTGATAAAGTGAACATTTCGGGTGAAATAAATTTGGGCAAAGTAAGTTTCGTCGAAATTTTGACCGAAATTTTGACTGTTTCGTGTACTTATTTCGCAAAATAATTCAGTCTGAAAAAACGTTATGTAGATTTTGTCGATCACATTTGAAACCGAAATTTTAAACTATGGTCTCACTTCTAAAGTAAAAAACAAAAGCAAATGTTTAAAATAAGCTTCTACGGAAAGAAATGTTTATTTATTTTATGCACTAAGCATATAAGATTAAAAAGATAATTTGAAAAAATCAATAATTCATATATTTTATTTTATTTTTTATTTTTTTAAGATTCATGCCATATTACTTAAAATTGGGTACTATTTAAAGTAATAATACTTTTTAATATATATATATATATATATATATATATATATGTTTTTTTTTTCCAAAATCATTTTCTTCATATAAACATATGATTTGTACTAGTAAGTTTTCAAGAAGAACATGCTTTTACTTACCGCCCAGTTTTTGAAAGAAGACTCCGTGATCCTTCTTGTCTCAATGGTGGCTCCTTCGAAGGAAGGGAATATGGTTTGGATCTCCTCCTTGTGTAAAAATCTTTCTAGATCCTCCTCTTCAATATAACTGTCTCGAAAAAGAAAAAAAAAAATCACACAATAATCATAATTTGTAATAGATGATTTAAGGACTAACATCATCCTGAATTTATTCTAAAATTTATGTTGACTAAAAAAACTTTGAAGTATTCCTAACAAACGAAAGAAATAGGTTAATGATTCAAAAAGCTTATGCTTTTGTGCACAATATATATCAGCTAATGTATGTTTTATTATTGCACCATCCTCAATGTATTCGCACACTTAGTAAGACATAAATAGCTATCTGGATAGATCCAAACAGTTAAGGCCACCAACTCAACGACTTCTCCAAGGAAATGAGCTTTCGGAATCACAAATAAAAAAAGTAATATAAACTTCAATGGTTGAGACAATCAAATATTTACTACTTTAGGTTTTGTTATTCTCTCAAGTGTGATCCATTAAACATTGTGTCCGAATCCTTCACATAATTACACAAGGAAAGGAATGGTTAGTGCCCAGAAACCCTATTAGGCTCCTAACAGAAGATCCGCTTCCTTCATAGCCATCCTTTTTTTGTGGCCTCATTTGGGATAATGTCAACCTCGTGTAAGATTCACACAAGATTCACACAGTCCAGGTTCATAGAAGATCTTCATCCCTTACTTGGGTTATGCAATAACTTGGATCAGCATACGTCTGATTCACCTGATCTATTTGGATTCTCAAAGTTTCGGTATGCAATTCAGCTCAATGTTTAAAAGCAACGCTGGTAAGTCAGAAAATTTGGGTCACTTACTTGGATTTGTAAGATTCCTGATAGATTTATCCCATGGACTCCGTTGGGTATAACTCGGTTTGACATGGTAACTCAGTTGGGTAACTCAAAAAGAAAAGCAAAAAAAAGTACCCCCAACTTAAAGACATATTTTTATTATAACTTGAGAGTTTATTAATTAATAATAAAATCCCCGTTGGCGACTTGAACTGAGTTACTGAATAACTCGGATGGATAGACTCCCGAGTCCTGTGGCCGATCCGAGTTTTTAACCATTGGTTCAGTTGTTCTTGATAAGAACCTAATTAAGTAAGAAATAAATAAATTAATAACTTTATTTACTTGACACCCGGTTTGGCAACATTCTTGAAAGTCTGCGTCGCACAGTTTTTGGCTTCCAGCTCGTTCGTAGTCCCTGACTCGGCCTTTCCGAACTCATTAATATCCCTCGAAATCGTCGAGAGACCCGACGACCTCACAGAGTTAACAAGTTTCTTAACACTGCATGCCGACGTGGTAAGGTTCCTCAGCCTCTCCCTATCGATCCTACTTGACCCAGAACTCGCTGCTTCTCTCGATTTCACCCGAAAAGGGTTGGATGGTTTCAGCTTCCGTTTAGACGCCGGCGGCGGTGCCTCCTTTTCACCGATCACTTCATCAAGTAGTGGTTTACCTGACAAGCTCTCCAATATGTAATGGTGAAACACACTCTCCTTCATTCGATCAAAGAACGTGGTTACGTGGAACGAGGTGGCCAGAATCTTCACGAGAAGAATCTTTATGAGCCAGATTGAAGTTCCCAAGAGGACTGAAATAAGAGCTAGAAAGAGCTTTTTAAGGAATTTGTTGTTTTTAAGTTCTGGGTTGAGCATGCAAGTCCAAGCTAAGAGAACCAGAGCTAACCAGAAGAAGTTCTGGAAGCTTTTTCTGAGTCCGAAAACAAAGTAGAGAACCTTCTCTTTAAGCATGAAGTTTCGCTCGATGAGGAAGACGAGAACAGATACTATCCATCCTGAAAGAAGGCGACCACAGATGAGCACCATGGCCATTAAACACCATCTCCAAATCTTGAGACCCCATTCGACCTGATTTTTAAGAGATCTTACAGTTAGAGAACAGATCAAGCAAGTTAATATGGTGAAAAATGCAATCCACTCGATCAAAGCTCTCCATCTGATCTTTCTCTTCTTCTTTTTCTGATACTTATTGTGGGTATCTTGTTCTGCTTCCGCATCGTCTTCACAATCTTCGTCTTCGTCTGTTGACGTGTGGTCGACGTCTTTGTTGTTTAAGCTTTTGATGAGTTCTTCAGATTCATGGAATGATTTTGTGGGATGTGGGTAATTGATCTCGGCGAATCGAGAATTTTGTTTTGAGATGTTGAGACGACGAAGGGTTAGTGTTCTTGCCGGGTTTTGCACATTTTCTTGTCCTCCTCAAGCTGGATTTTTGAACTCTGGTTCGAGAATTTGCTTAGGTTTGGTTTTGTAATTTCAAAACCAAAACTTTAGAAAACCAACACAAATCAAACCGGAGTAAATTTGAGTCGGTCTGGTTTGGGCTTTGGGTTTGGCCGGGATTAGTTTTGAACCCGAAGTTGAGTTCCGGTTGGATTTGGGCTGAAGTTTGTACAACCCAAAAAACCCGGCCCAGACCAACACATATATATGAACCAAGCCCAGACTCAACAAATTGAGTTCGGGGGCTGGGTTAGGGTTCAACGGGTTTAGTTTGAATTTAGGTCAGGTTGGATTCGGGATAGCTGATTTTAGTTTGGATCGAGTCTGAACTGAGTAGAACCCCGCACAACCCACGCTACTTATAGCCCTTGATTTAACCTCCACCAACCACCCCCACCCCCCAGTTCAGACTTGTTGCACTGTGGCCGGTGCTTCTTCTTTCACTCGTTGCAGAATTGCAACCGTGGTGAGAAGTGAGAAGTGAGAACTGAGAACTGAGAACTTAGATTTCGAGAGTAAGAAACAAACATAATCCTAGTTTAATTCTTAGGATTTGTTTGTGATATAATGAATTGATATTTGGTAGTATATTTGATGTTTGGTATATGAAAGAGTGTGAAATTTAAGGTTATGTGAAGTTGGGCATGAAGCCCTAGGAAATCTGGAAATTTCTGGGCTGAAAAATAACCCTCAGCAAGATTCTTGGTCACATTGAGCCTGCTTCTAAGATTAGATAATTTATTTAATCTTTTCTATGATTTCCTTGTGAGTTAGAAACACAATGCAACAATTTTGAAGCAATTCCGACAAGTATAGAATTAATTATGGCCAAAATACTAAATTGATATCGAAGTTGAAACAAGCCTCGACAGGTAGCTCAGCAGCTACCGACTCACCTGCTGAAAATCCCAAACTTTCTGCCTTTGCTACTGAGTCTCGGCAGCTACCGAGCTTGGATTATTTATTTTATATTTTTATGGGTTTTCTCTGTCAGTTAGGAACACAATGGTTCAAGTTTGAGGTTAATTCGATGAGTATAAAAATAGTTATGAATTAAACACTAAAGAAGTGTCAAAACTGGAAAATGGCCTTCGACAGGTAGCTCGGCAGCTACCGAGCTCCAATTGCTTCCAAAGTTCATGGGAGGCTTGTACTTGATGTTTTGGGGTTGCATGTGGTGTTGGTTTGTGTAAAAAATGCTTTTGTAAGATTTTGTGCAACAAAGTGTGTGAATTGCCTAGTTTTCAGTAAAAATGACTAAGTATAGTGTGATATGAAGTATGAGAATGATTTTAGATGATTGTAACTTGATATGAACTATATGGTATGAACCTAGGGTGAATGATAATCCTTGTTTGGTAACTTGCTAAGTGAATGGTATATGAGTCCTATGTATGTCTTCTGATTTGTGAAGTATTTGAGAGTGATGCTAGAGGCATTCACTGGTGATCCTTGTGTTATGTGTGACACAAGATGTATATGTTGATTGTTTTTATGACGGTGAATTTCTTATCTAGAGTACATCCCGAAAGGAAAGAAGGTGAATTTGTGTCACGCCCCGAACCCGTAATCCTGATCCCTAGGTGGGATAGCACGAATCACGAGACGCGACCTTCGGGATCTATTTCTGGACCGCGGATTAGCATATCATAACCCAAGATAAGATGAAATAAACTAACTTTATTCATTCAACAGAGTTGCGGAAGTAAAACTAATAACAAATAAACAACTAACTACTGGCACTCAGCTGGACCATTATTACATCAATCCCAAAAGTTCAATAAACAAAACACTGGTCTGTAAACAAAATAAAGTAATGAATACATGAAATAAACAGCTATTGTCTGCAACTCAAGGTGCGCTGTCACCCAGTCACGAGCTTGACCTGCAACATAAGTAAGTTGCTGAGCATGGAATGCCCAGTGATAGTACTAAAACCGTTTTACCATAGTCATAACCTCATATCCAAAATTAACTCAAGATAAACAAGTACAAATTAATAGAAATGATATGCAATGTTCAGTTATGATAGATGATGTAATGAGTATCATTCAAATGCTTTAATGGTATGCTCACACAAGGAAATACATATGGATTAAATGCAATGCCTATGTTATCTTAGTTGGTAAAGTGTCCCTCAATCTCCAAGTGAAACCACAATAAACCACCATATTCGGGAAACCATCTCCAGAAGCAGCCAGATGCCCCTCTCTTCGTTTGTAAAGGGATCGACCCATGGTACGAAGAACACCATAAGAACCTATCAACGAGTGTACAATACTCGAGGTCAGTGAACCTGTATAGGCCTCGCAAGAACTTACCCTTATTTAGTGGACTTTCAACCACGCGTATAGCACAACGCACCAGGGAAACACGAGCCCCTCCTATTTCTCCA
>JAUPMG010000009.1:12009121-12024242 GCA_031762675.1 Pachysandra terminalis
TAGTAGCAGGCACAGAGATTCTCGTAGAAGTAGAAGTCGAAGCAGAAGCCGAAGTGTGCAAGCTCCAAGTGCATCACATCCTTCGAGTTCGCCCAAAGATGGAATCAAAGACAAGGCATCGTCAGCATCTAGCAATCTGGCGAAGTTGAGGAATCTTTATGGTGATACAAATGATCAAAAAGGTAACAGTGGCATGGAAAATTTCCCTCCCAGGGATGACAGTGGTGAAGAAGTAATTAGACTAGGTGGTTCTACTTGGAAGTAGGGAGTTAGTGTATCATGGATTGGATGCTCTCAAGGGTGGAATGGATTGCTGCAGGAATATCTGTAGAATGATATCTTGTGATGAAGCTGATCAGGTCAACTTTGGATGGTTGAGATGTTCTTTGGTGGGTGGGCCGAGCCATCTGTACCGGAAACGTGTTTTATTGGGATCTTAACTGAGATGTACCTTATATTTTTCTCTCCATTCGATACTTAACAATGGAATCTTTCATTTTGAACGGCTGGTTAAACAACAATGGCAATCTTATAAGCAAGGAATTGTTGATTTTTATTGTTGCCTCATCAGAGCAAGTATGGGATGATTTGTTGTGTTTACCGTTTGCCTTACGTAGCATTCTCAATAGATCTGATTTTGATCGGATCAAGATATCCAAATTTGATTTGATTAAAAGTCCAGATTGAATGATTCGGACTTTTAATATGTTAGTATTTGTAGTCAACAAATACTAACATTTAGTTTGATTCAATTCGATAATACTCCGATCCGATTCTATTTGTATATATATATCCGATTCTATTTGTATATATATATACAAATAGAATCGGATCGGATTATTATCGAAGATATATATATACAAATAGAATCGGATCGGATTATTATCGAATTGAATCAAACTATAACTTGCTTTCAAACACTTAAGAGGTGAATAGTTTGACTCTCGCTACTTTTTAATATAAGTTGTGTTAAAATAGAACAAATAAACAATTTTCCCCTTTTTTTTTTTTTTTTTAATACCGATCTGTACTATGCCAGAGTTCGGTATAGTAGAATTCTCCCTAAAGAAAATGAACAAAATTTTATTAGGACAGAAAAGACACCAAAGGATCACTAAATATTGCCTTAGAATCAATTTTTTTGGAAAAGCACCCACTGTCTTAGGTAAGACTTTTCTAAAGACTGGTTATAACGCAAAATCGCACCTTTTATATTACTCTCCGTGAGCTTCTAAGGCTGCGTTTGGTCTGGCTTCTATAAGTACTTACTGCAACTTATAACTTATACAAACACTTTTTAACATTAAATATGTGTTTGGTAGTGCTTATGGGCAAGTGTTTACCCGTAAGCACTAGAAGAAGGCTACCTATAAGGAGAAGCTGTTCTCAACAGCTGCTCCCAAGCTCTTATGCTTTAAGCTATTTCACAACTTTAATAATATTTTTAAAATACTTATTTTAACCCTAAACTTTCGTAAACACTTAATACCTATTTTACCTCTAAACTTTCATATGCACTTAAATAAATATATTTACCAAACTCTATTTTATTTAAATAAGCAGTTTATTGTTGCTATGGATAAGTGCTCCCATTGAACAACTTATCCAATGAATATTTATCCATAAGCACAAGCCGAACCAAATGCAGCCTCTGTGAACACCACATATGCACAACCGCTCAAAAAATTCTTTTTTTTTTTAATCAATAACAAATTTTATTATAAAATGAAAGGAAAAGAGAGTGCAAAGATATATAATTTTTTTCTTTTTTTTTTTATCAATAACAAATTTTATTATAAAAAGAAAGTATAGAGATGGTACAAAGAAAAAAGATAAGTAACAAAAAAAATAAGAATGTATTTAGTCTTACTTGTCAAGACCGAGAATAACTCTTCTAAAACAACATATATATATATATATATATATATAATTGGCAAATCAAATGTTTCACAAACTAAATTTCAGCCCCAAACACTTTTACCAAAAGATGATTTGGCACACCCCACCGTCCATATGTTTGTCTACCAAATCCCATTTCGTAAACTCAGCCCAAAATATGATCAGGGAGAAGTACAAATCTCTTATTCCGTGTAAAAATAAAAAAACTTCAGAAATTGAGGCTGTTATTATATAGATAACAAAATCAAACACAAATCATAGAGAAGCTCAAGTAAATGATTAGGCTGCGTTTGTCCCGGCTTCCATAAGTGCTTATTGCATGACTTCCAAAAGTACTTATTGCAGCTTATAGCTTATATAAGAACCTTATAAAATTAAATGTGTTTGATAGCGTGGGCAAGTCCTTACTCATAAGCACTAGAGGAAAGATACCCATAAAGAGAAGCTCCGGAGAGCAACTTCTCCCAAGCTCTTATGCGTTGAGCTATTTCACAACTTCAGTAATAATTTTAAAATACCTATTTTACCCCTAAACTTCTATAAGCACTTAAACAAATGTTATTTCTAAACTTTAATAATATTTTTATAATACCTATTTTACCCCTAAACTATCATAAGCACTTAAATAAATGTACTTACCAAACACTATTTTCTTCAAATAAGCAGTTTATTGCAGTGGATAAGTGCTCTCATTGAGCAACTTATCCAAGGAGTGCTTATCCATAAGCACAAGCCAGGTCTTGTTCATAGAAGGATAACGAAGAGGGTGGTGGCATAGTTCTAATCCACAAGAAAACCAACCCTATTACAGCACCATACTATCAAGCAACTTTCCTGGAAGATCTACCAGAAGGAATCTCATGAGATCTCTGAAGAAATGAATCAGAGTGGCCATGCCACCCTCCAGCCTTCATAGGGGGTGGTGGCATCAGCTGCTGCCTAGTGGGCTGCTTGCCAGAGCCAATAGTCATCTGCCCAAGCTTCTCAGCTGCATCAGAAACTCCACCCGCCGTCTTGCCCATGTAAGCATATGCTGCAAATCAGCACAAGTGGATGTTTAGCAGAGGCTAGTAGCATCAAAAATAAATTGAGCTAGCATGATTCTTCTCAAGTCGGGTTTTACTACATTCATCGAATCAAATAATCTTTGGCAAAGCAAATTAACAAGAAACAAGTAACAAGTAACCAATAGAATAGTAATTGTCCTAGTTTAATGCATTATAAAAGGAAGTCCTCGCAAATTACAAGGATAACATGATTTTGAGCAAGTATGACGTATCATTCAATCTGCCTCCATGCACAAATGCAAACAATATATATATTTCAAAAATTAGTACAAGCAATCAATTCACATGCAATCCATTTACATACTCGGGCTGTTCCTTGCTGGCTGTCGATATCTTGGTTGTTTCACACCAGTCTTCACAGATTTCTCATTCTTATTGGGCTCCTAAAGTCATAATGAAAGAGATATTAGGTCAAGATAATTAAAAAGAAAGGAAGGGGAAAAAATTAATACAAATGAGAAACCAATATCACTCCGCCACACACCTGATAATCCATATCCAGCTTTCTTTGAACACCTGTAACAATTTAGCATTTGAAGATAACTTGTAAAGTAGAAGATGGTGAAGAAGAACACAAACACTAATAACTAATGTATGTTGTCAAGAAACAAAGTGGAATAAAAATATTTATACAGTTATATCTACACATGAACGCTGAATGATGCACCCTTCTCCAAAAACAACATGCCAAACCTTAAAAGGATGTGCATACTGTACTTCTATCTTTAAAAACAAGGATCCTGCCCCGCATAACTGTGCAGTCCAACAGAAAAATAAAAGATCTGAAAGCATCCAAGTAATTGCAGAATTACCTGCGCTCATGGAACCATGCATTTTTGCAGAGGAAAAGTTGGTCACAGACTTCGAATTTGAAAAAGCCCCAGAGAATTTTCTAGCATTCTTTTGCTCCAAACTTCCCCTAGTTCCAACTGCAAGAATTTAATTCAATTTTACAGTCCTCGGATAAACATAATATCAGAGGACTCAAAAAAATTGAAAGAAATGCTTTGAAAATCAAAACAAAGGGCATAAGGGGGAGATCAGTGATGCAAACCAGATGGAGGCGTTCCAAGAGCTGAAGCTCTCAAGCGAAGTGATGGTGGAACATAGTAACAGCTCTATCATGTAGAAGGGGAAATATTAGCACTATAAAATCCAAGATCAAACAAGTTTCCACCATTTGAGTGTAATTTTATATGATAAGGAATCAATAGTCACCTGGAAGAAAGGATGCTGAAGGGCCTCTGCAGCTGTTGGTCTCTTGCAAGGATCCCAAGAACAAAGTGACTGCATATACCAAATCGTGAAGGAATAAGCACAAATCATAAATAAAACAAGTTTTATCTCACAGAATATTTAAGCACAACCCATTGATTAGATCCAGTAAATTTACAGGATTTTCCTCGATAAGAAGTCATGCAATAAAACATCCTTTTTAAAAAAGTTGTTAAAGAACAAATAAGAATTTTCTGAAAAGACATCAAACTCGTTCAAAAAGATACTTACAGTGATAAGATCAATTGCATTTTCACTCGATGATGGTATCAGTACAGAAAGATGGACACCAGCAAACTGCAATTATCAAGTCACAGAAAACTATCAAACTCCCACCCATTCTATTTCTAGTAATTCAAAATGGGCTTCCAAGATATATAGTATAAGCACATTTCTAAAACATGGCTCAAACAAATTTCACAATTTGAATTAAAAGTGTCAGTATCCATTTGTGCAACCTACTACATGGTTATAGCCTTATAGATTCCTGAAGTTAACTATTCATTACAAGAATGCCAACAAAAACTTGTAGATAGATCTAACTACCCAGCAAATAACTGTAATGGATATCTGACTTTAGAGGACCGACACAGGTTAATCATCCCACAAGGAGAGATCCCTCCCTCTTTCCCTCTCTCCATGGAAGACGAGAAGCATCTGAGGAGCATCTTTCAACTAAAGTACTGGAAAAACTAAAAGCATATTTCTTCTAAGTACTGGACAAGAGTTAAGCACTTTGCTTTAGCAGATAAAGATTTACAAGTAGACAAAAATGAACACAAAGAAATGCACTTTCGCAATAAATATACAACTAGAGCCAACTACATACCTGTGGAAACTGGTAGTTGATCATACTCGCAAGTTTAAGCCCCTCAGCCCAAGCATTTTGATTCGGACTGCCTATTACACTACATATTTTGTAGATCTCATCTGCCTCACTGAATAGCAGAAAATAAAATTAATACGATCTGACTGAAGTCATAATGGAGGGAATATGAGGGTATATATACATACATGCATATATGAATACATACATGCAGACACCGAAAAAAATACACGCATGTGTGCATATATAAACAACCACACACGATACACGCATGTGTGCATATATAAACAAACAAACAAAACACACAGAATAAAAAGAGAAAACATCATATGCCAGATGACCCCACAGACCCACAAATTGAAATTTACTTAAATAAAGATCATGGTCCTCAGATGCATAAATTATATGAATTAATTAATAAGCTACCTAGCTGTCCTTGCTTCATTGGTTAATAACCATGGGAAGTCTGGAGGTGAACTACATTGAATCAAGGGAATATTGATGTAATTAAACAAATGGCAAACTTGTAAATAACTTATAGAGAAAGGTTAATAATTAAACTCAATATTTACAAAAATACTATTAAAGCATAGTCAAAGTATAACCTAGGTCTACACACGACACGTAGTAGGACCTAAAGCTAGATTTAGGACAAATGTCCCTAGAGATAAGCTTAAGCCTAATTCTAATTAAATTAAGATTAATCCTCATTAATTAACACTAATCCATATTAGTTAAAGTAAGGTTAGATATAAATTGATTAGTATTAACTAATAAGTTAATATAAGGTTAGTAAGCTAATGCTATTACTAAGTATACAAGTTAGTAGATTAATTAGTTAGTATAGGATTAGTAAGTTAATTACAGTATTAATTAGATAAGTATATAAGCTAGTCAATACATTAGTACTCTAATGAGAAGGTAAAAACCTGCAGAGAAGAAGAAAAAGAAGAAAAGGAGAAACCTAAGGAGATAACGGAGAAATCAAAGTAAAGGAAGGTAGTAGAACTAAGGGGAATTCAAAGGGGAAGCTGAGGCAAGGTTGATAGAAGTGTTGGGATGGTCTGAGAGTGGGTTTAGGACTAAGGAGTAGCGATTCAACTGAAGAAAAGGATAGTAGTGTGTTGAATCAGTACCTAAGTAATAAATACCAACCAAATTTTCTAGATAAAAATTATCTATTTTATATGATTTATGAAACTAATGCATATGTTTTATGTAGAAATAATATAGATGGGCTTTCATGCATGTTCAAGTTAAGATGAGGCCTTAAGGTTATATTTTCAACATGCTTTTGAATTACAGATTTGTCCAAAGCTGGGTTTTAATGGGGGCTTTATTTCCTTATGTTTTATGTGATAATCTAAAAAAATGAATTTGATTAGTGTAATAAGGAGTTTTGAATGTTTTTAGAATGGCTTTGATGTTAAAAAGTCTAAATTAAAACGATTTGAAAAGATGAAATTTCTGGAAAAGGTCTAAAGTTCTGAGTTTTCTGGTATCTTCGGTTAACCAAAGCGATCATTCGGCTAACTGAAGAAGCTTCTCGGCTAATTGAAGACTCTTCGGCAGCTATGTCTGAATTTTTTTTTTTTTTTTGGAAGGTAAGTCCAAGTTGTATTGATAAATGGGAAAATTACAGCTTAGTTACAAGCCAACAAGTGGGCAGCCTAAACAGAAAAGAACAAGTGCTAAAAGCAGTATAGAAAACCAGAGTAAAGACGAAATAGGGAGGGGTAAGAGCCCTCAGAACCCATGCAAACCAAGCTGTAAACCAGCCAGCCAGCATACTAGACAAGCCCATCAGTCATAGTAAACAATCTGCAATCTCCAGTTGGAGAAAAACTCTCTATTAGCAGTGGAATTGCTCACTCTGAGACCCAGAGAACTAATAGAAAGCCTGACATCATCAAAGATGGTATTGATGAGAGACTCGGCATCCCTGGACTTCATTTGGAAAATCCTTCTTTCAATCCACAAGTGGTATATGATGGCTAGGAGGCTCGATTTCTGCACAGAAGCCACAAGATCCTGACCTGAGAAATTATTGATACACCAAACAATCTCATCCTTCCGTTGGAAGGACTGTCTCCAGAAACCAGACACTAGTGATACTTTTCCATACCACATTAGGATAGGAGCAGGATAAGAGCTGTTCAAGAGTCTTACTGCTGTTTCTTCACAGGGCACAAACAGAATTTTGAATGATACCCAATTTCTGCACAGGGCACAAACAGTCTTACTGCTGAAGAGGGCATACCTGAGAGCCAACCAAGAAATGAACCTATATTTGGGCACAGCACCTTAAGCCACAACATGTCAATCCAGATCACCTTAGGGAGATGGGTACTAGAGGCCGAGACAGTGTATTATAAAAAAGCAGCCATTAGCAGCAGGGATCCACACCACCCTATCAGTAGGTAGGTTCTGAGAAATAGTAACTTGGTTGAGAAGATTCCAAACAGAAACCAGTTGCTGTGAAGGAGCAGCAGTCCAAGTATGATGAAGAATAATTCTGTCAACTCTGTCATTAATGCGGAAACCAATATTGTGGATGATACGAGGTGGGCTTACCATCAGAAATATGGTATTTAATAAAATTCATCATAACAGTTCTAGACTGGAGGATTTTCCTCCAGGAACAAGAACACTTGTGTGGAGGTCTGATTACCCAGAAACTCTTACCTTTAATAAGGTTGTTATGTACCCCGAGTCTTTTTTACTGATAATCTGCCAAGCAAGCTTGTACACAGCCACCTTGTTCCAATCAACAATATTTACCACCCCAATGTCACCTTCAGATTTAGGGATACAAATGTCCTGCCAAGCAACAGGAGTGACCTTATTCTTCAGATCAGAACCCACCCACAAAGATCTACAGCAGACTTGGTTGAGGATCCTGAGAATCTTTTTAGGAATAATAAAGTTTGAAAGCCAATGAACCTATAAGGCAAACTTGATAAGTTCCAACCTGCCACCATAGCTAAGAGTCCTGAATTTCCAGCATTGCACTCTGTTAGAGACCTTATCAATCAGATCAGAGCAGTCACCAACTCTTAATCTAGTAGAAATCAGAGGCTCCCCTAGGTATTTGATAGGTAAGGTGCCCTCTTGGATACCCCACTGTCCAGGATTGAGGCTTTATAAGCATCAGTAACAGCAGCAAAATAGGCAGCACTCTTACCTCTATTAATAGAGACACCAGATATGTTCTCAAACAAACCAAGAGCATCAAGGAGGACCTTAGCAGATCTTAGGTCACCATGTGAGAACAAGAATAAGTCATCAGCAAAGCGTAAGTGGGTAATGAGGGGATCAGAACACCTGTGGTGGGGAGAGAAATCAAGTTGGAGGGTACCAAGGCTGATAAGACTAGCCAAAGACTCCATAACAATAGTGAAGAGATAAGGGGAGAGAGGATCCTCGTCTCATGCCTTTAGCTCCCTTAAAAAAAAAAGTCATTAAGAGAACCATTCAGAGAAATTGAGAAAGGAGTGGATACAAGCTCCATGATCCAGTGTCTGGACATTGGGGGAAACTGCCAAGAGGTCAAGGTGGAGTTGATGAGTTTCCAGTTGACATTTTCATAGGCATTCCAAATGTCAATTTTGAAGGCACATCTAGGAGTACCATTGTTAAGGTTGTAGTCATGGAGGATTTCATGAGTGAGTTGGATATTGTCAGAGATATTCCTACCAGGGACAAAAGCAGACTGGTAATTGCCAACAAGAGGGTCAAGGACAGTCTTGAGCCTCTTAAAAAGCAGCTTGGCAAGACATTTATAAAAAGTTTGAGCAACAAGAAATAGGATGATAGTCAGCAGCAGTAGAAGGGTTAGGACCCTTGGGGACCAAAGTAATAGAGGTGTGATTAACCTCCTTAAGGAGCCTGCCCAAGTGAAAGAAATCTCTAATAGCAATACAAAGATCCATATCAGTGATGTCCCAGGTGGCCTTGAAGAAGTGAGAGGTGTGGCCATCAGGACCAGGGGCCTTGTCCCCTTTAATGCTCCATAAACAAACCTTGATCTCATCAAAAGTGAACTCTTTAATCAGGTTACTGGTAGAATCAGCAGTAATAGATTGATGAAACACAGTCTGGGGCATCTGATTATTAGTATTGAGGATGAGGCCGTCCCAAAAGCATTTCATAGTAGTCAAAAAACCTCTTGGCAACAAGATTTGGATCAGTGGTAACCTCACCAAGATCATTCGAGACATTGAGGATCTTATTCCTAGATCTGTGAGAGACCATAGAGTTATGGAAAAAATGAGTTGTTATGTAGCCACTGCACTCTGGATTTCTGTCTGATATGTGACTCATTAGCCCTAATCAAAGCACTGTAGGCAGCAAGTTAACTAGATTCCTCCAGTAGAAGGCTTTGATCAGTCCTCCCACTAAGGAACAACATCTAATATGAGTAAGATCATCTTTAGCATCTTTAATCTTGGTCTGGATATCAGAGAAAGTCAATTTACTCCAAGCTTTGAGAGCAACGTTGAGTTTCTTAAGCTTGCATACAAGTCTACACATAATAGATATACCCTCCACCTCCTGCTACCAAACCACTTTCACAATCTTCATGAAAACGGGATGGGAAGTCCAATTATTAAAGAACTTGATGGAAACTTTACCCTTAGGGCCATCATTACAAATTCTGATCACTACAGAGGATTGATCAGAGATGCCAGGAGCAAGGAACTCAGCGTCCGATTCATAAAATGTTGAAGCCAGTCCATATTAACCATAGCTCTGTCCAGTTTACATAAGATACTACCAGAGTCCTGACATTTGTCACTCTTCAAGTGTACAAGCAACCTTTATATCTAAGGTCATTCAGATCAAGATCATCAATGCAGGAATTAAATTCATTAACAGCAGGTCCGGTGATAGGTCGCCCACCCTTTTTTTCAGTTCCTCCTTACTACATTAAAATCACCCAAAAGCAGCCATGGTTCACTAGGTTGAAATCTATGAAGATCAATCCACAGTCGAAGTCTTTCACTCCTCAAGTTAGCACCATAAACAAAAGAAACAACAGCAGAGGCATTAATTGCTTACAAAGTCACTCTATCATGTACAATCTGGTCAATGTGATAGATAATATCAAAAGCCACCTCATCAAGGTTCCAGAACACCCCAATTCTACCTCTATCAGAAGTACCATGATTGAAAAAATATTCCCACCCCGGGGCAACTTGAGAGGCCACATGATGATTAGTTATTATTTTAGTCTCAACCACAGCAAAGGCTCAGCTTATAGGACCTGAGCAATTTATTGACTTCCATCTGTTTTGTTTGGGCATTAAGACCACTACTCTTCCAACAAGCTATTGTATCATTAAAAATGGGTGCTGGGGGGGACAAAACACCCACAATGGGAGAGGGAATGGTCATGCAAGTAGTAAGATGAGTAGTGTGAGGTGGGGAACTCATATTAGTAGCAGTACATAAGGGAGTACTAACCTCTGGTAGAGAGAATCTGAAAGTTGTTATTGCTGGTAGAAGGGTTTGCATCAGGCAACTTGTCAAGAACAATGGGAGCAGGTGGCTGGGTAGTCACAATTTCTACCATAGGGTCAGGCAGAAGCCTGCCAGTGGGCACCCACTACTTAGGATGCTTAGAGGATGTAGGGCAAGCACTAGTCACATGCCCAAAGCACCTACGGATAGAACAGACTTGTGGCTTCAAGGAGTACTCAACCCCAATTTCAACTGATTCCTCTTGTCCTTCATCAGTAGCAAGATTAAGGAAGAAACCGCCAGGTAAAGTTGACTCGGTGTTGACCTCAACACAAACTCTAGCAAAGCTCAACCTTGAGCACTTTTCAGTAACAGAATCACTATGTAATGGAATTCCAATAGCACTAGCAACATAGCTCAACCCCTCATTAATCCAGTACTCAGGAGCATGGTTTTAAATTTTGCCAAAATCCCCACACCCCAAGCGAAAAGAAATAGAGGGGGAATTCGCTGAATTCCCCCTTTTCTGCCATTTCGGCGAAATTTGACAAAATCTAGGAAATTTGGCGGAAAACATTTCTCCAGCCTGGCAAAATTTTCCGCAAGGTCAGATTTTTTCAGGCGATATCGAAGTTTAAAAACTTGATCAGTAGGGACATTGTGCAGCTTGATCCAGATAGGTACGCGATTGAGGTTTTCCTTAAGGAGCTGCATCTTTGGTTGCCACTCTCTTAGTATCAATAGTCTTATTATCAAGAGTCAGCCAGCAAGATGCCAAGGACCAGCATCTAGAACAGAGTCCCTAGTAGCTGCATTGGCAAACTGGAAAAAGAAAACCCCATTGTCAATAGAAGAGACATCTACATACCCCATCTTATCCCACAGTTTAGTAGCCAGGGACCACCAAGAAGGGGAGCTTCTTACCAAGGAAATACCCCACAAGAGTTCCATCCCACTGAGCACGACCCTTCTTTACCACCTCACTAGGAGGTTTGACAATCAACTTCCCATCCCTCATAGTCGAAGGGTGGTAAGAAAGTTTAGTTCTAGTAGGAGCTCCTGGAACAGAAAATAAGCTTGACCAGGACTTTGGTTCCTGCCCACAACGTGGAACAGAGGATTAATCTTGCCTCAGGGAGGCAACAAGGAGGAGGCAACAAGGCCATCACGAGAACCGAGGTTATCACTCGTCAAAGGGCTATGAGAGGGATGGGGAGGTGACAGTCCTAGCCAAAGTGGGAGAGATGGGACTTACCCCATTTGAAGGGACAATGGGTAAGCAGCTGGGGTGCCAAACTGCAGGCCACCCAAAGAAGCTATAGACCCAGAGAGGTCAATAGATGGCAGAGGTGGAGACCCAAGAATGGAAACAGCAATCAGGGGGGAGCAACAGGCACCGCAAGAGTACCCAAGGACGATCCAACAAAAAAAAAAAGAGTACCCAAGGACGGGGCGAGGGGGTTCCCAAGGCAAGGAGACAAGGAACTCGGTAAGGGAGGCAGAGGAGAGCTTACAAAGGGAAGGTTTTGCAGCAGAGAGGGAATGAGGGAACTCAACCTCCAAACTAATTGGTCAACGCGGGAGGTTGCCCATTGGTTGTCAAAGCGGGTTAAAAGTTAAAACATGACCCGAATCCTCCGCATCAGAACAGTAATCAGGGTACCCCAGGTCAGATCCGACCCCAGACTGCAGGCCACCCAAAGAAGCTATAGACCCAGAGAGGTCAACAGAGGGCAGAGGTGGAGACCCAAGAATGGAAACAGCAGGAAGGGGGGAGCAACAGGCACCGCAAGAGTACCCAAGGACGGGGAGAGGGGGTTCCCAAGGCAAGGAGACAAGGAACTCGGCAGGGGAGGCAGAGGAGAGCTTAAAGGGGAAGGTTTTGCAGCAGAGAGGGAAAGAGGGAACTCAACCTCCAAACTAATTGGTCAACGCGGGTGGTCGCCCGTTGGTTGTCAAAGCGGGTTAAAACATGACCCGAATCCTCCGCATCAGCAACAGAAATCAGGGTACCCCGGGGAGGGGGAGGGGGAGGTGGTAGAGGCAACAGGGGGAGGGAGCCTCCCAACAGCGCGAGTAGTAGACTTCGAAGTGGGGATAGGGGAGAGAGGCATTCGAGGTCTTCCGAGAAGAATTCTTCTTGCCCTCTGTTGTCAAAATCGTATGGGTCATTCTTTGACTAGTACGATGCAACGCGAATCGTCAACCATGTAAGTTAAATCGCCTGGTTGACTTGTTTTTGGGTCAACTCGTACGAGAAAATCGTGAATTGCGATTTAGTCGATTCACTTCTGTTTGGAAAAAAAAAAAAAAGCAGTCCAATTTCAAATTTTGTTTCCTTTTCTTCTTGTTATCCTATTTTAAATAATGTATAAACACAAAATAACATGTGAATTAATTAGTGTCGTAATGAGAATTAAATTCTTTTTTGGAAACAAAAAAAAAACATGTTTTCAGAAACCTACAGACCTCTGTTTCGGCAACATGAAGATTTCTTAAGATTTCAAAGTTTTTCCAATTTTAAATTATTTATAATAGTAGAATAACCAAAAATATACCTAAACTAGTATCCTACCAAGAATCTAAGTCTTTTTTGGAAGGTAACAAGAGTATCCTACAATCCTACGGAGCCCCTTTTTCAGCCAAACATGTAAATCTCTTATATTTCTATTTTAAGCTGTTTTAAATAATATACAATAATAAAATAATAGTATATATGTATGTAAACTAGTATTCTATTACCAATATAACTCTACAATTTAAACTGTAAAGCATATTAGTAGCAAAAAAAAAAAGAGGATTCGTATGCTTCCCAACATCTAAATTTCTTAATTTTTATTTTATTTTTAACCTATTTTAAATAATATATAATATTAAAATAACAATATCTATAAGTAAACTAGTATATTTATAAGACCATTGCTCTACCTAATAGAGCTGCAAAATCTCGCATATCAAAATCTATTAGTTATTGCTAATTTTATATTGAAAAATTGAAATTGGAGACTTCAATTCCAATTTTTCTGTTTGGGAGTGCATTAAGGAATTGGAATTCGAATTCTACATGAATTCTACAGAATTCATTTGTAGGCTATTTTTGAAGCTGCCAAATTCACAGGGGGGAGGTTATTAATTGCAATTCTCTACCTCATGGAGTTCAAATGGATGTGGCAGTGGGTCAGGCCGGTCGGATTTACCACCTCTTATCTTTAACGCAAAAATTAAAATAAAAAATAATAAAAGGATAAAAAATAAAAATAAAAAATCATTTTTATACCATTCTCATTTCCTTACTCATCATCCCCATTCCTCATAAGGAAAAGATCCAAATTCCAATTATCAACAAAAAATTCTTAATATCAATTCCAATTCTTCGAAACAATCGGATTCACCGAGTAAAAAGTCAAATTTTCATTTCAAGAACAAAACCCGATTTTCACGATTTTGGCCAAAACCTCCATTTTGAGTATTGACATATCTAGACAATGTTAAAGTCCATGATAAAGTCCCATGATTTTTATATTATCCATTTATACTAAACATGATTAAGTACCAAAAGTCGGTAGAAAGTGTCAGATGCAGTCAAACAGCACCTAGGCAATTGTATTGCACTATGATATCTGGTATTAGTACCTAGCAATACTGATATATATCAGCTAATGTGAATCAGTGAAAGCATGTATGTGACCAATAACCAATATGGCAACTCTAGGTCAGTAGAGGGTATATCGAATGGTGATTAATGAGAATGGTCATTTGGAATATTTGAGGGTTGGGGGTGAAGAGAAAAAGAGAGCGATTAAGGAGATGTGTCTTGGGTATTAATTATTCAAGAAACAAAAAGTCAGTCCTTTAGTAGGAGTCCATTGCATAGGATTTGGGGGTTCAGAATAGAAAGTTGGTTTGGTTACCATCTCAGGGTGCAACGGGTGGAATTTTGATTATGTGGGATGTTGATAAGGTTGAAGGGGTCGAAGTGGAAGTGGGTATTTTTTGTTTGTCGGTCTCTTTTAAAAACTTGGAGGTTGGATTCGAATGGAAGCTAACCGGTGTATATGGTCCCAATTCCTATAGAGTTGGGCCTTTTGGGCTGAATTGAGATCTATTTCAGGCCTCACTAAGAAACATTGGTGTATTATAGGTGATTTCAATGTAGTAAGATTTGGAGACGAGAGGAATAGGGTGGCCAAATCCAATTGTAGCATTAGGAAGTTCTCTTCCCTTATTCAAGATCTTGCTTTGGTGGACTATCTGTTGGTAGGGGATCGTTATACGTAGTCTAATTTACGAGAAAATACCCTGTTTTGTAGGCTAGATAGATGTCTTGCCTCGATGGATTGGGATGACCACTTTCAGTCCTTGTCTCAAAAAATCCTACCTAGAGCCACGTCAGATCATTGGCCGATCCTATTGACTTCGAAGGTGAATCTTAGTCGGTCATCACCTTTTAGATTTAAGAACATGTGGCTTACACATAAATCTTTTAAACAAGAGATGGAGAATTGGTGGAGGGAGGGGGTGTGGTTTTTGACTAGGCTGGTATGCATTCATGAGCACTTTAAAAATATGTGAAAAGGAGAATCAAATGATG
>JAUPMG010000009.1:12049494-12061566 GCA_031762675.1 Pachysandra terminalis
ATCACTAAAGCATCTAAGTAAATATAACTTACTGGAAGCGGCAATATCTTTGATTTGAACCCTTTTCTTACAAAATCCCGAATATGATCTTGGCATTTACTGAGAAAAACACATATCAATACATACTAGGGCACTAAGAAAAACAAATGCCTCATGATACATAAAAAGTAGCATACCTCAACCCCTCAACTTGTTCCCATGTATCTTCGCTTGGCCCGTATCCCACCCAGCGGACCTAGATTAGATAAATTTATAAAGAAAATATCATTCTCTTTAGATCTTAAAAGTTCTATATTGTTGAAAAAACAAAGAAATATTATAGTTACGATATCTTGTTTCAAGTCAACAAAAACAACATGAATGACCAAGTGATGCAGATTTCTCACATTTCCACTAAAGTTGTTTACACTGAAATTGAATCTATATATTATGCAAAGCAAAAGTTTATGAATTACTATCCAAAACTTGACCTTCATAGGGGCCTATCTCAAGCTCTCGCTTTCAAACATCTACAATTCCACTTTTCAATTCAAAACACTGACGGCAAGAGATAAGAAAGTTGAAATCAAACCCTTTCAAATTTTTTAAGAATGATGAAAAGTGCATAGCGTATTGAGAAGAACCACATAAAGTACTCTTAAGCACATTATATAGAATGACATCATGAAGCTATACAGACTGGGAACCTTATCCCTCCATCTTGTTAATAGCTCCACCCACTTCCCCCTCATCAAATGGTCTTTCCAACCAGTCACTTGAATATGGATCTAAAGAATTGAAGGATCTAAAGGGGGAGGTGAAGACCAAAAAGAACCTAGATGTAGTCAATCAAAAAGCATTCAAATATTCGTAATTTGACTGAAGATATGGATTTTGACAAATTGAGATGGAGGAACAGGATTCTTGTTGCTGACCCTAAATAGCTGGGAAAAGGCATTTGATGATAATGATAATGTCTTACATTATCTTCTTTGCATAGAGGGTACCTTCCAGTTCCACCCTTTCCAAGTACTTAATCCTCCTTCGTGATTATCTACTTTAACTATAACCACTTGATTTTTATTGCATTTGATTTATCTTTATATGTTGTAATAACTACTTAATGATATAATAATGTTTGTTTTTGAGTTATTTCCTCATTTACATAACACGAATGAAAATTACCTGTTAATCAACTAAAAGGAGGATGATAAGAAATGGGGAAGCAGGAAAGGAGAGATCTTCAACAAACCAAAAAGGTATGACCCCCCTCTCTCATACATGCTTATGATCCATCACTTTCCTTCTCTCCCTTAATTAAATGCCATCATATCTGACCCTTATATATGATTATGATGTTCAAGTGGCTCCTGCTTGTCATATTGTCATGGGAACCAATCAAGTAATGACCGTTAATACCATGCCGATGAAGGACGGAATAATATAGTCAGCCAAGTTCTCTATATCGTCATCAACAGCAATCATTGTGGATAATTATGCTTCATTTCTTAACACGTAAAGAGTTTGTACACAGAAATACCATGATAATGGAAGTCGGGCCAAATATATAGACTAAAGCAAGCATATCGTGTAAACAGGCACTAATAAAGATTTCAAGCCTCCTGTATCTCTTTATGGTTGCAATAGATGCATCACTTCACTTTATGTAGTCCCAAGCTTTTCACAATAGTCATGTTCATAGAAGCTTGTACATTATGCAATTGTGTAGTCGTTTATCTTCATGTAGGATATTAGTTTATGGCCACGTGTATAAGACCAGTTGCACCTTTGTTAGTATGAGATGTGCAGACAGTGCTGATATTCAAAAGAATGAATATCCGCTATACTATAAGTGAAACAAGAGCGAAAGAAAAGGGAAAATGAATGAAAAGAAGAATCAACAAGGCATAAGTGATACTAATTCTATCCAATGTATCTTATCTTGTCCCGAATTTTTCTAAAGCATCTACCAACAAGAATATCATATATTGAAATGCTTCTATTTTAAAATTCAGAATAACCAACAGGGATACTATGATATTTTAAGGATAGCAACCACCTCATACGTTAAAAAATTAAAAAGGCATTAAATCTTGGGCCCATGTCATTCTATTTAACTCCTAAATCGTATACCTTAAATTTAAGCCCGCGCTTGCCAATCTCATTGGGGTCACCATAACAAATGTCAACAAGGCATGAGACTTCATATTCGCCAGGTGGAATCTGAACTTTTTGCCGTGAATTCACATTGCTTCCAGCTGCTTTTGAGACCCTTAAATTAGATTTTGGTCCTTTTTCTACATCGTTAACCGCAAACCTTTTGCATAGTTTTTCCCACTCCTTCAAAAGGTCAAGGAAATCCTCTGCAGATTCATTCCTAATCTGAAAGAAGAAAGAAAAAAAGGAAAAAATAAAAGAAGAAAAGTAGATGATATTTCTAATGATGTACAAATACTTTTTCAACTTAGAGGTAAATCCAAAGTCAAGAAGGCATACTCACTTGGGTTTCGGGATGATTTAGCTTCAAGGTCTCACATGGAGACTCGTTAACCTCAACAGCCCATCTCTATGGTAAAATTGAACAAACTTAACTACTGCACATATTGAAGGCCGCTAATGCAGAATAAAAAGTACATGAAGAATGAAACTAGCGATCAGGGTAAACTTACAGTCACAAGATTTAAGCGAGCAAGTTTGGCACCTAGGCACAATCCAGTTGACATTCCACCACATCCAGAATAGATATCTAATAGTGTTCTCTCTGATTTGTATAGTTCACAACTAGGAATCACCTTAGAAGAAGGCTTTGTGTCATTTGCATGGATGGTCTCAATGCAAGTAGATGAGGATAAATCACTGCTTTCCACTGAATTATCTGATGCAGAAGATATTTCCTCAAAAGAATTCATTTAACAAATATGCATTATGTAATGTGAGGTAGACTTCAGCTTTGATTATGATAAAAGTTTTGTACCATTTTTCTATTAGCTTCAAATGAGTTGGCAGGAGATCAATGTTTGATTCGATGCCCATTATAGATGATTGTGAATATTCAAAATAAGAAATTTCAATTCTAAACATAATTGTACGAGCCCTGTTCATTTTTCAGGTGCATAATAAATGCAGTGGCATTAATTACACCACCACATCCTTAATTATTACCAAGGAAAACTTCTCCCTGTTTGTTTTTCTAGAAACATGGTGGCATAATTGTAAATCTACCAAAGCTCATTGTGAACAGTGAAAGAACATGTGACAATCTCAAAAGGAGAGGATGGTCTTTAGCTTCGAGGTGTTGTCTTTGCAAGAAGGATGAAGAAAATGTCTCACATGTGCTACTTCACTGCGAGGAGTCGAGGAAAATCTGGGTTTTCTTCTTCAAAAGATTCAATATTGAATGGGTTCAGCAGAATCAACTCAAGGCTGAATTAAGTAGTTGGGGTCGGAGGGGTAAAAAGAGGGGGAGGAGAAGAAGCTGCATCTTGTGGCACTTATGTCCGGCTGCAATTGCGTGGACTGTTTGGGCTGAGAGGAACCGGTGGATCTTTGAAGAGCAGGAATAGGACACACGTAAACTTATTGAAAATATCTTAGCTTTACTTTTTCATGGACAGCTGACGGTACAGAATTTAGGGGGATGAATTTTTCTGAGTTTGACTGTATATGGGGAATGAAATGGGATACACATGGCTAGAAATTTGTTAACCCTTGGGTAGGATTGATTACCTGTATATGTTTTGCTAGGTTACTGGTTATTCTCATTATACATGTATGTAAAGTTTAGGCTTGAGGGTCATATTAATAGAAAGTTACATTACTGATCAAAAAAAAAACATTGAAAGCAAATAAGACTAGCCTTTTGCATTTATTCTGAAACATGATTGAGCAGTGACCCTAATCCTAAATATCTAAATTTTCATAGGCTATTTCGAATTTTGCAATTTGAAACTTGACTTAAACATTAAGGATTGAGTTAGGATTAGATTGTGCTTAATAAAATTTGTTATTGGGCTTGTTTTCTAGGTTGGGCCTAAGGGTTTGTCTTAAGGCCCAAATCTATGCTATAAATAATAAGTTTAAACCTAAAAGAAACCCTAATGACTTTCTCTACACCCTAATCTCATTCTCTAAAAGCTAGCCATCCTAAGCCTTGTGATGGAGAGGAGAAGAGTGAGGAAGAAGATTGGAGAAGAAGTGAAGAGAAAAGATTGAAGAAGGGGATGAACTAATCAAAGGAAAACCTGGCTTTTTGGAAGGTGTCGAATCACATGGCAAATCTGGTTTTGAAAGAGAAGTAGCTTTTTCTTGTGGTCTTTACGTGCTCACACCAAAGCTTCTTTGAAAATCTACTTTTGTTTGATTTTGCTGCCGTCCATATATTTTTCTGGTGTTAGGAAGATGGACGATTGCCATTGAATCAATGTTCATAAGCATGAAGTACTATCTTATTCATTTTCCTTGTTGATGTGAGAAGAGATTCTTCATCATTGCTGGATATATATATATATATATATATATATATATATATATATATTTCGTTTCTTTTGTTATGAAAATAGATCCGTATTTGTCGTAGACGAATGGAAATTTGAGATCTGATATTTTTATTTTTGCTAAACTCGCACCACTTTTCAGATCTGATCTTGTTTGATCAGACTATTTATAATGTGATTATATCGCACCATTTACCAGATTTTGTTTTTTTTTTCTTAGATAACCAAACTAGCACTGTTTTGATTAATCGCATAATATCAAATCTGTTTTGATTAATCACATAAGACCAGATTAGATTCATCGTATAATACCATATCAGTTTCATTCATTTCGCTAGTGTCTTTCATCTCTTAGCAGTTGGTGAAAATTATTTAATCATCTCTTACAAAAGATCAGAAGTTTATTAGTTAAATATTTAAAATGATGGGGAACCAATGAGGGCATCTCAAATATACAACCCAGACATTTTTTTTATTTTTTATTTATTTTTTGATCAATAATGAAGATAGCATAAATAAAAAGAGAAGGATGTACATCTACGCAAGCCTCCTACTTGGGATTAGTCGGGCCTAAGGCCCGGACACCCAAGTTATCAAAAAAAAAAAAAAAAAGAGAAGGATGTTCATAGTTATTAGACCACAAAGCAATGGACCAACAACCGTAAGAAAAACATAAAAATCAAAATCCACAAAAAACCAAAAAACAAAAAACCAATCCTCAATCAAGGAGAGACCTACACCTCCTCAACCAATAGATCACTCGACAGTGTCCCACTAAAGAAAGAATCAGAACCAGTCCCTTCTCTAGCCAAACGATCTGCTATCCCATTAGCAGTTCTGAGCACATGAGTGAATTCTAATTGTAACCCCTCTAAGAGATAGTGCAAGCAAGAAGGAATGGGATAGTCGCCAAGAATTACAATTCCTCTCCCTCATCTAGGAAACGACAACCACTGAATCCCCCTCCACCACCAAGTTTTGAAATCCCTGACTTCTAGCTTGTCTCAAACCCATAACCATAGCAAGTAACTCAGCCCGCAGTGCATTACCCTCCCCGATCGGACCCTTGAACACCCCCCCCCCCCAATCCCAGAAGGACCCGGGTTCCCAAACATGATCCATCAAAATTCAACTTTATCAATCCCACTGGAGGAGGGGACCACCTCACCCTAACCTGTGTAAAAGAAGAACGGAGCAGCACCACCGACCTCCAATCTCTGATCACTGAAGATACTGATAATCCTCTAAATTCCTCCCTAGAAATCACCTAAGAAATAACAGAAGTATAAGCACTCTCAACTATGTACCGAGTGCTATGCCATCTGTCCTCGAAGATTCTACTATTTCTTTCGCTCCAAATGGCCCAAAGAATGGCAAAGAAAAGAGCCCTTTAGAGCATCCAACCACACTTGCCCATCCAAGGAAATCTCCATTGTCCCAAAATAGATTGGACATCAAGGGGCATCACAAAGGACATACTCACCGTATCAAAGAAAGTAGACCAAATCTCCTTGGCAATTTGACGATGAATGAAAAGATGGTTTGCTAATTCCTCCATCTGCCTGCACATAAAGCACATCTAAGGGGAAATAGCAAGGTTCTTTTGCCTCCACTGAAGAACATCCTGAGCGTTAATCCTCTTATGAAAAACAAGCCAAGCAAAGGCCCTAACTCTAGGAGGGACATCTAATTTCCAAAGATAGAGAAAAGGGGACAAAAGTAAAGGGACGGAAGGGACCACTCTCAGAAAAAGAAAAAAGGACCGAGATGAAAACATACCCTGGCTATCGGGAACCCAAATTCTGCGATCAGTAAGGGAAGGGCAAAAAAGACATCCTGGAGAGCCACAAAAAGAGAAGACAACTCAGCCAAATTAGCCGGCCTAAGATCCTGTCTAAACTAAAGATTCCATACGAGCCTAGTAGGGGACCAAGAAAAAATATTAGCCACCAGAGCATCACTATCGGTGGCTAATTTGAACAAACGGGGAAAAAGGTTAGCTAGTATGTCATCAAGCCACCAATGATCCAACCAAAACCTCACTTTAGATCCATCTCCAACCAAAAAAACGTGAATGGGAAAAGAACAAAGGGGCAAGGTCGAAAACCACTTTCCAAAGGCCAGACCTGGACACCCTCCATTGTGGATTAATATCCCAACAATTATCGTGTGAGCCATACCTGCTATGAATAACTTTGCGCAAAAATTATCCTTTTCAATGCAAAAATGCCAGAGCCATTTCCCAAGTAAAGCCATGTTCCGAGCAGCAACGCTCCTCAGGTTAATAACCCCTTTCTTTTTCTCAACACACACAACATCCCATCTAAGGAGATGATCCTTTTTACCAAAACCGCCCCTTTCCTAAAGAAAATCTCTGACATTTTTCGATAATCTTGACCACCGTCACCACCCTACTGGGTCATTTGAACATAGAGAGATAGTAAATCGGAATATTAGCAAGGGCGGACTGAATCAATGTAATCCTAACACCAAAGGATAGATAATTCCTTTTCTAAGTGGCAAGTCTCGACTCCACCTTCTCAATCACAGGTGTCCAAAACTGAATCGATCTATGGTTCCCACCCAAAGGAATCCCGAGATAATTGACTGGCAATTCCTCAACACGACATCCTAAAATATCAACAATAGCAATTGCTCCTCCTGGACCCCTAAACCCGAGACCGTACTCTTGTCAAGATTGACCTTCATCCCCGAAATCATCTCAAATACTTTGATGATACATTTCACCTGAAAAATCTGCTCCTCCGAAGCCTCAAGGAATAAGATAGTGTCATCAGCAAATTGGAGATGAGACACAGGGATTCTATTTGACCCCACTTGTAATCCTCTAACAATACCCCTGGTTTCCGCGGTCCTAAGAAACAAACTAAGAACATCATTGACTAGGGTAAACAAGAAAGGAGATAGGGGATCTCCCTGACGAACATCCCGAGAGGAATTAAAAAGCTCCTTTACACAAGCATTGATAACAAACGAGAATCGTACATTCTTGACACATCCTCTCATCCATAGGCGCCATTTCACCCCAAAACCTTTCCATTCCAAAACCGAATCTAAGAACTCCCACTCTACCCTATCATATGCTTTCTCCAAATCCAATTTACAAACCACACCCGGTTCCCCTGATTTCCTCCTTTCATCCACACACTCATTAGCAATAAGAATACTATCAAGAATCTGGCGACCTCTAATGAAAGCATTCTGATAATGAGAAACCACCGTATCAATAACCATCTTAATTCTAGAAGCCAAGATCTTTGCGATGACTTTATAAAGACTAGTAATCAGACTAATAGGTCTAAAGTCACATATGTCCTTAGCCCCGCCTTCTTTGGGATTAAAACCAGAAATGTAGCATTAGTAGCTTTGTTGATAATCCCACCAGTAAAAAAACTCATCCATAACCTCAACCAGTTCCCCCTTGATCAAATCCCAAAAATCCTGATAAAAAGCAATTGTGAATCCATTTAGTCCAGAAGATTTGTCCCTATTCCAATCCCAAACCATTGTTTTGATCTCATCTTCCGTAAAAGGCCTTTTTCCAACAACTCAGCTTTAGATTGTTCCAGTATGGCGCCTCTACATGATTAAGATCAAATTTGAAAGAAAGTTCCGATGTATATAACCTCGAATAGAAGGACGAAAAAACCTCCTCAAACCCTCAACTCTATCCACCGTTCTCCCATCCACCACCATACTATGAATATGATTTCTTCTTTTTCTTCCATTAGCCAATTTACGAAAAAACCAGGTATTCCCATCTCCCTCTTTAAGCCAAAAAGCCCTAGATTCGGTTTCCAACACATCTCTTTTTTCTTTGATCAGTAAAAGTGTATCTTATATTAATAGAGGTATAAAATAACTGTACATAATTACAAAATTGTGTAAAAAGTAATTACAAAATGAACTAAACCGAACTAATCCTAGAACAGACCCCACTTGCTAACAAATTCTTGAAACACAATCTCCTGAAATTCCTTATGAGAATTAGCCCCAAAAAAGATAAGGGATAAAACTTTATCAGCCATCCTCTGAACCGACACCTCCTTACCTTCAAAACTCCTGCTATTCCTCTCGCACCATATCGACCAAAGAATAGCAACGGGACAAGCATTCCAAAGACTCACACTCCTCCTATCGACCACCTTCCTCTTTCATCCCCAACTCGTAAAAGCCTCTTTCACATCCTTCTGCATCACCCAAAGCAGTCTAAATCTTTGAATGATTGCATCCCACAAGGTCCGAGCAAAAACGCAATGTAGAAAAATATGAGAAGAAGACTCCTCCCTTTTTTACACAAGCAACATCTAGATGACAACTGCCATCCTTTATTTTTTAAATTATCCAAAGTATTTTATCCTCAACAACAGTCCACATAAAAAAGGACACCTTAGAAGGTAAACCAACGCACCAAATCAACTTCAACGGGCCTTTTCACATCACACCTTCCATCAGAGATCTATACATTGATCTCACCGTAAAGGAACCTTCGTCGGACCAAATCCAAGATCCCGTATCTCCTTCGCCCCTAATTTTGACCGAATTTAACTCCCCCAATAATCCAACAACTTCCTCCTCCTCCCAATCCAAAACATTCCTTCTGAATTTCAAATCCCATCTCCACCCCACTTCTTCAAAAACCAAATAATCCTTCACCTAAGCATTGATATTTGATGCTATCGCCGCCGCTCCCGGAAATCTATCTCTAAGTAATAACTCCACATACCAAATATCATTCCGAAATTTAATCCTATCACCAACTCCCACTTTAAATCTAACTCCTTTATTGAACAATAGCTTATTGCTGCAAATAGCTTTCCAAAATCCTGTCCCTTGAGCATATCTACTAGTTATAGAACTCCAATCCCCTTCCTCCAAACCATATTTACTACTAATCACCATTCTCCAAAGATTACCAACCTCCAGCCCAAACCGCCACACCCATTTCACCAAAAGAGCATTATTGAATCTAGTAAGGCTCCTCAATCCCAAAGCCCCCTCCTTCTTACCCGAACAAACTTGAGACCACTTAATTAGATGATACTTCTACCCATCCTCATCGCTTCAACACATCTCCTCTTGCTTCAAAAGAATATCCTCACCCTATCTCTAATCCCTTTATCAATCGGATCCAACCCAACCTCAACCTCCTTTTTACCAAGATCCTCAATATTTCTCAACAATTTAGTTTTCCATTCTCTAATATCACCAAACTCTTCTTTATTCCAATCCTTCATTCTAACCTTAACAAACTTCATATGTTTCAAGAATCTAAAACTGCCCAATCTTTTGTACCCCCAGAATGATCTTTCCACCGGTTCTCTACCTTATCGTTAAAACCCGGATGCACGAACCACATATTTTCAAAACGGAAAGGAAAAGAACCAACACTTTGATGATCAATGGAAATGAGAATAGGATAATGATCAGACACAGGCCTCGAACGAGTACACTGAGATATGAAAGGATAATGTTCATCCCACCCCACTGAAGCAAGTAATATATCCAGTCTTGAACACTAAGTTAGATTGCATGTTGGACCAAGTAAACTCTGCCCCACCAAGGGGGTAATCAACTAACTCATGTTCCCCGATAAATATATTAAAATTCCTCACACTACGAGATACATGGTTCCTCCCTCCCAATTTCTCATTCACTGTTCTAACCACGTTAAAATCACCCACAAGACACCACGGTACGAGGCATGCTTGTCCCGAGTTACCCAATTCAACCAAAATTCTTCCCTCCTGTTGCTTCGACTTGGACCATAAACTCCAACAAGAATCCATTCAAATCCATCATGCATATTTCTGAAATTAATAGCAAGAGAAAACTACCCCTCAAGAAAAACCTCGCCACAAACCGAGAATATGTCCCAAACAATTAAAATACCACCAGACGCTCCTGAAGACCCGACAAACCCCCACTTCCGGTCCCTATCACCCCACAAAATCCTCACTAATCTTCTATTAACTGGACGATATAATAGTCTTAATCAATTGATTTAAATTGAATTCTAAAAATCTTTATAAGAGCAGTTAACCCAACTGAACTTGCACAGAGGTAATTCAACTAAGTCTCTGACCTATTAAGGCTGCATTATTTAATTAGGTAGAAAATGATAGTATCATAATTGGTGTATGTGTCTTAACTGGGTTCTAAGGTTTCACTGTATTCACGTGTTAGGTAACATTCGATATGAGAGCTATTATCATGTTCTTTGATGCTGTTTTTCAATTGATTTCATCCATGATATTATATATTCATCTTAAACCAAATCGGCTGGGTCGATTCTTAACTGGGTTTTGTTTTGGTTTGGTAGGAATTTATCAGATCTTGGAAACATTGGGCAGTAGCTCTGGTCCAGTAAATAATCAGGAGTTATTGAGTATTAATATTCATTGATGATTTGTTGATTTATTGAATGACTAATGTATCTCAGCTTTTGGATTGTAATGCTATTAGGATTGATAAATAATGAATATGTTTACATGAAATCCAAAGGGGTTGCTGTTTTGATTTTGTAAATGGGCCCAAATACGTCGATTCTGTCCAGGAGTGAAATGTTTTGAAAGAACATGTGTGGGTGGTTTCGTTAATGGGGTTAGGATTCTCAAAGTTTGTGTGTTTACCTTGTAAAAAGGTGGCATGCTAGTGATCGACTCCCTTGAGGCCTTGTTGTTATTATTTTATATTGAATTTTTTAAAAATGAAATGCTTTCATTGGTTGAATGCTACAAGAAACCATACACTGAACTGGTGTTAGACATGGGTATATAATCTAATGTGAACAGTGGTATTAACGAGTCGATTTTTCGAGGTTTGGTTACTATATACATATATTGAATTTTAAATGGATACTTCACGTAGTTTATTAAAATGTTCAGAATCGTTATCTCTTGCTTTACACTAATCTTAAGATCATTAACTTCAGACTTTTAGCATGCGCTTCTAAAAATTATAAACCTTGGTAGTTCATTCTCTTTTAATGTGCAGAAGTATAGATTCGACCAGATCCTTTTCAATATTAATACCCATGTATAACCTTGCGAACCTGGTTAAGAAGGCCTCCACACATCATGGTTTCTTCTTCTGAACTTACATACTTGTTCTCTTAGATGGCTATACATTGGACACTTATTACTCTTATAGAATTTAAGGGTTGTATTATGAATGAATGCGTAGGAATGGTAGTTCTTTGTTGTAGACAATATGATATGCATATAGACATAAATCCAATGATAACAAGCTACTACATGTATTCTGAGAATTCTGGTTTATATACATATCCCATGTAGTTATGGCTTTACAAGTAATGTTTTGGAATTTCTAGAAATTGGGATTTGTGATAACAATCGTTTGAATTGTTTTGGATTATCATTATTGTTAAGCTCAAGTTCTGATGATAATTACTAGATGTTTGTTGTATATGAGAGTAGATGTATTCTTTGAAAGGTGATATGATTATATATACATATATATATATATATATATGTGTGTGTGTGTGTGTGTATGTATATATATACATATATATATATATATATATATATATATATATATATATATGTATATATAATAT
>JAUPMG010000009.1:12061666-12074799 GCA_031762675.1 Pachysandra terminalis
AGAGAGAGAGAGAGAGAGAGAGAGAGAGAGAGAGAGAGAGAGAGAGAGAGAGAGAGAGAGAGAGAGAGAGAGAGAAGGAAGTGCTGGAGCAAAAGAGCAGAAAGTAAAGAAAGAGGAAGAAGAAGGGAATTCTGCAGAATCTGGGTTTAGCAAGAGGTAGGTACCTCGGTTGCTCCTCATATTAATAATGGTGTCCAAGGGTGAGGGTGTGTGTGATCATGTTTAAACATATGTATTTATGTATATAAGTGCGCGTATGTGCTTATATAGGTCTGTGTGTCTATCTAATCTCAGGTTTAATAATGTTTGATTACATAATCTCCATGCCATGTTGTAATGATAGTTATGAAGGGCATGCTTTCCGTAATGTGATTCTCATACTTATATATGTTATCCTTTGATGTTTTATCATATGAATATATGTAAGTGTGCTTATATATATATGGGTGTATATATGTGTATGTGTGCAAGGTTTGCAATGTTGATGTCGCGACATCGAGGGAAAAAAATATCTGTTTTCATAATTTTATAGGGTTTTTTTTTACAAAAATATAGTTCTTCCCTCATATCGCGACATGTCGCGACTTCCCATGGATTTTGTGTCTCTGGATCAAAAATTACCGACATGTCGCGATATTGTAAACTCTGCATGTGTGTATATCCAAATGTGTATACTCCATGTTAATGAGATTGGTAGGATGAGTTTATGAAGTACTGATGGTTAGAAACTGTAGGAAGGGGTATGAGATGGTGTATAGAATCAAAAGAGAGCAAAAAAGGGGGTGAACTGGGTTTCTAGGCTATTCTGAGGGAATGTGGCGCCCTAGCAGCACACTGCTAGGTGCAGGCTGGCCTTGGGTTAGGCTGCCGCACAGGGTGCGGCGTACCGCGCACGTGTCGCGAGGGGCGTGGCAGGCTAGTGGCCTACCGCCAAAACCCAACTGGGTTCGAATGAGTTGAAAATCTCTAGATTGATTAATTTTATGTTGTTGAGACTGAATCTGATATTATTTTGTAAATTCTATATATTTATGATGTTGTGTGTGATAATGAGAATTGTTGGCCATGGTTGCAATGCTTCTGGGAAGGGTCAGGTGACCTAAAACCAAGGTTTTAAAGATCGGAACCGGTCGCCGGACCGATCCCGTCCGGTACAGAAAACAAAAAAAAATATTAAAAAGTTTCAGACCGGTGCCGGACCGGTCGCCGGACTGCCAGACCGGCGGTACCGAACGCCGGACTGGAGGGACCCGTCGTCGGACCGCTGGAACCGGTCACAGACCGGCGGGACTGGTCACCGGACCGCCGGTCCATAACCCGACGATACAAGTCTTTGTATCGTGGGTTGGAACCGGACCGGTCCGGACTGGCCGGTACGGACCGGTATCGGCCGATCCTTGAAACCATGCCTAAAACTATGAGAAGGGCTAGTATAAGGGTTTTAATGTGTTTGGCATGTCAATATGATGGAATGTAGTATGTGAATGTGATTTACTGGTGTTGTGTGTGAATGGTCCATATTTGACCAAATCCATGCATTAGATATGCATGAGAATGCTGGAATGTGTATGATTGATGTGCATGAGATGATTATTGTTTCTATGGTAAGGACAATCCCTGGAAGACTCCTTGGGTCGAAATCCCCAATTTGGTTGTTTGGTGGAGACTATCCCGTTGTGGACTCCTAGGGTATGAAGTCCCTAAATTTGATATTGATGTGTGTTGTAAAGGGCGACTCCAATGTGAACTCTTTGGGATGTGAATCCCTAAACTTGATAGGGACGATCCCGACGCGGAGTCCTTGGGTGTTAATCCCTAAATTTGGAAGAACAAATAGTTACGGGAGTTGACCCTGGTAGGTTGAAAATCCTACAAAACCATGATGTTCACGTGGGAAGTGATGGGATGAGAGTAAGGAACACCAAGTAATGGATTACTTGGAAATCTGCTGATCATCGGAATTGCATAAATTAACATTCATATTTTGTGTGTTGCATTACTTGTTTTTAATCATCATATTGCATACCATTATTCATTTTATCACTCATTGTATTTTCTGCATTTGTCATAATATTCATCTCTTCTATTTGCTGTTTTTGATATTCATGTAATAGTGTGGATGAGACACTAATACCTGTGTTGTTATTTAGTATTTATGGTTGTTAAAGACGATGTAAATCATGTTAATAATGTATAGCATGAGTATATGTATGTGGCTGGATATGTTATTGATAATGTGAGATATAGGACTTTGGTTATCTACTGGGCTTCATAACTCACACCTACGTGTGCTGTTCGTCCAAAGGGTTAAGGAGATGAGTCGGAGCGAAGGATGCATAGCGGGATAGATCTTTAGATGCTGTTTTTCTGATTTCAGTTTATCAAAAAAATAGATTAGGAGAACTTGGAGTTGAATTAAATTCTGTTTTGGGTTTGAAGGTATAATGTAATGGCATTTATTATTAAAGGATGGTTTGATTTATGTTTTAGCTTCCGTATGTATGTTTATGAGGTTGATTTGTGGTTGGTTTCCGCATCCAAGGGGTTTGGATTTGAAGGTTATGCCTTGTGATCCTCGAGATCAGATGTCTCGGATCCGGGGTGTGGCAATTGGTGTCTGAGAACTAGAGTGCCTTTATTCAAGGGAAGCGAATTCTAGATAGTGTCTTGTTCTCCAATGAGTGTGTGGAGGAGAGGGTTCGGCTGGGCAAGGCAGGGTTGATGTGTAAGTTGGACATTGACAAGGCATATGATAGGGTTGAGCTGGAGTTCCTTGATTCTGTGTTGGTGTGGAAATGTTTTGGCGATAGGTGGCAAAGGTGGATTGCATGCTGTAACAGGAAAATCACTTTTTCTTTTATCCTGAACGGCAAGGTTAAGGGCCACTTTCCTTCCTTTAGGGGTCTTCGTTAGGGGAATCCTCGATCCCTATTGTTTACAATAGTGGGTGAGGTCCTCAGCTTCTTTTTATCTTGAGCGAAGATTCTGGGTCTCATTAATGGATTCAAGGTGGGGCGTGGCTCAGTTTCAATTTCTCATCTTCAGTTTGCTGATGATGCTTTATTATTTTTTGAGGCCGAGAAGGATTAGGTTTTTTGGATCATATCCGTTCTGAGGTATTTTGAGATGGTTTTGGGAATGCGGGTTAATATTAATAAAAGTTCTCTTACAGGTATTCATGTTTGTCCGGAATTGGTTCAGGCTTGTTCTGGTGTTCTGGGTTGCAGGGTTTCTGAGTGGCCATTGAAATATATGGGCATCCCTTTTGGTGATAATCCTAAAAAAGTGATATTTTGGAACCCCGTTATTGAAAAGGCGGAGAAAAGATTGGCCACTTGGAAAAAGAACTACTTATCCATTGGTGGTAGGATTACCTTGATCCAAACAGCTTTTGACAACATTCTTGTGTATTACATATCTTTTTTTCGGGCACCTGTTAAAGTCGTGAGGGTATTAGAAAAATGCCAAAGGACTTCTTATGTGAAAGGGTGGTTACAAGAAGGATCATTTGATTAAGTGGGAGTTAGTTGCTAGACATAAATGCAAGGGAGGCTTGAACTTGGGTAACATTCAGGACCGGAATTCTACTGTTTTGGGTAAATTGTAATGGAGATTTATCGTGGATCAAAAATCCTTATGGTTCAAGATCATTGTTAGTAAATATGAGATTCATGATAACGGTTGGGATATCAATGTTCATGCGAGGAAATTTTGTGCTAGCCTTTGGAAAGCTATTTCTTCCTTAGCTTCTTTTTATTTGTTGTTGAGGTTTTTGGTTGGTAATGGGAATCACATTAGATTCTGGCTTGACATTTGGTGGGGTGAGGTGCCTCTGTCCCTAAAGTTCCCTAGACATTTCAACCTTGTTAGAGTTTGAGATTCCTTTGCTTCTAAAATCTTAACCTGGTCCTTGGAGGGTCTAGGATGGAATCTTGATTTGAGATGAGATCCTAGGCCTGCTGAGATGTTGGAATTAGCTTCTTCTTTGAGTATTTTAAGGATGTTTTCTTTGATCTGCTCCTTCAGGACTCTAGTACTTGGGATCCTGATGGGAGAGGTATTTTTTCTTCCCGATCCTTTTTTAGTATGGTTCGTAGAGATATAACTGTTCCAGTTCTGTAGCCTTCCTTTTGCTTTTTTTCAAAGGCTAAGGTTCCTCCTAGAATTCTTACTTTTGTTTGGTCAGCTCTTCTTTATAAAATTAACACCTGTGATGTCTTACAAAGGACGAGGAAACACCTTTTGATGTCTCCTCATGTTTGTGTTGTGTGACTTGTGTCTGAGGCAAGGGGAATCTGTGGATCATTTGTTTCTTAAATGTGCAGTGACCTGTTCTAGTTGGTCTTTTTTCTTGCAGGAGATTGACATGTGTTGGGTTATGCCGCTACGCATCATGCAGCTGTTGTATCAATGGCGTTTTCAAGCTCTGGGGAAAAGGGGAAAATGATATATTATGCTTTGTATCAGGCTGTGTTGTGGTTATCTGGGAGGAGAGAAACAGAAGGATTTTTGAGGATAGAAGGAGGGAGGTTGGGGTGCTTATTGATGTCATTATCCAACTAGTAGCATTTTTGGATGGTGATTCAGCCAGAGTTCAGAGGCATGGTTTCAAGGATCGAACCAATCCGGTTCGTATTGGCCGGTTTGTACCGGGATCGGCCAAGACCGGTCCGATCCTAAGCCATGATACACCTATTGTATCAAGTGGCTTTGGATCGGACCGGTCCAACTGATACTGGTACGGGCCGGCCGATACAACCGGCCCAGTGACCGGTACAACTGACCAGTCCCGACCGATATTGCCAGTCTGACGGCCGGTACCACCATTCCGGCGACCAGTACCACCGTTCCGGTGACCTGTCCAGCCGATCCTTTTTTTTTTTTTTTTTTTTAAGATTGGGCAATCCAACTTTTGTACCGGATCCAGATCGGCCGGTATTGTTGGTCCGAATCAGGATCACGAGAATTAAAACCTTGTTTAGAGGGATCTCGTGCTCGGATTATATTAGAGAGGGCAACTGTATCAAGATCATCTTCTCTAGTTTCTAAGGTTTCAGTTGTCAGGAGACCCCCTAAGTATGAATACATCAAGCTTAATTTCGACGGGTCATCGCATGGCAATCCTGGGCCATTGGGAGTCGGAGGCATCTTAGAGATCATCTAGGGGCTATCCTTCATGCTTACTCTGGGCCTTTAGGGGATGGGGATTCGGCTCGTGTGGAGTTATGGGCTTTGATTACGAGGCTCAAGGTAACTAAAAATATGGGCTACTCGTCTTTGGAAGTGGAGGGGTGTTCTAAAATTGCGATTGATTGGATGTCGTCTTCCTCTTCGACTGTTTGGAGATACAGGCATCCTTGTAGTCTAGCGAGATTCCTTGCTGCGGATTTTCTCTTGTCCTTCAACCATATTTCTAGAAGGGCAAATGGCCATGCTGACAGGTTAGCTAGGGATGGGGAGAGTTTGCTTGTTCACTGGGGTTCCGTCTTTTGGGGGTGGGGTGGGGAAGTAAGGTTGAGCTGCATACTCCTTTTTCAACTCTTTTGTTTCTTTTTTTCTCGTTTTTATCTTTTCTTCAGTCCATATCGGACTTACTGTACATTTTCTTCCTAGCTTTTTGATGATATATATGCATTGCGATGTGATTCATCCAAAAAATATCAATATGAAATGTTGAACTTACCAGTTGAAAGAATAGACCTACATTTTTATTTTTTTTGATAACAGGATAGACCTACATTTGGATAGTTAAATTCATATCCATGGATACATTTTAACCCCAGAATATTGTCTGTTACTCTTGTTTTTTCTTTTTCTTTTCTCCTTCATATTTTTGTTTTCTTAATTAAGGCTCTTTACTGAATAGTTGTGATTGCCAATTACAACCATGGTGAGTGTGCAGGCAGTGGGAAGTAAGGTTTAACTGAGCTGGAATGGTGAAAAAGCAAGACATGGCAGACTTTTCTTCTCTCAATAGTCCCAGAAGAATCCTGAGTCTATCAAAGGAGAGAGCAACTGTCTCTTTTCCAGATCAAGAGGACAAGGGTTCTGGATTCACGGTTTCTGAAGAACATGGCCCAAAGCCTTCAGAAGTTTATGGCTTTGTAGGTTCCATTACAACGGTTGTCACCACAGGTTCATTTAATTATCCTACAGATTTCCAATTCTGGTCAAAACTTGTTTGAGTGATATTTAAGAGGCCTAGCCAGCCAAATTCTGGCTGTTACCAAGTCTTTTATGGAATTTTCTTACATATCGTTACAGATATGAAATAACAACAAAGATATTATTTTATAATTTTGTAATTTGATTATGTTCACTAGTTGCTTGGTTTCAACGACGTTGAGTAAATGTTTATTCTTTGAGTTGTTTCTATTATTCCTCTTTGAGGATATATACTCCTCACCAAACCCTTAGCATGTACAGGAAAACCTTTGAGTTTATTTCTGTTATTCATCTCTAATAATATATGTAGCCATGTGGCTCTACTGATCTAAAAGAAATCCTTGGCTTTTACAGGAAGCATATCCTAAAAGAAAATGTTTCAAAAAGAATTTCAACTGCCACAAAATGTTCTAGATTAATATTTCCAACTTCATGTGTGACATTGGTATAATCCTAAATGATGTTTCCTGGGCTCTTCTACTTTCTAATTTTTCTATACTGACACATTTAAAACTTTTTAACACTTAACGATGTGACTTGAACTTCTATAACTAAAGTTGATTACAAAATGAGCAGTGAATTTATATGGTGATATTGTTGTTTCTCGTACATTTGATGTCATGTACTACTAGTTTAAACAATTTCTATGCATACTACCTTAAAAAGTCTAATGCTAGTTGGTGTTTAGTGCTATAGTGAAGTATGGATTAGCAATTGTGTCAATTATTACTTTAGAGCTTGTTCTTGTTGATTCCCCCTTCTTAGGCTCGAGTGCTACTTTTAATGTTTTTTTTTTGTTTTTCCTTGTTAATAGGCGATCGTTGCCAGTAAAAAAAAAAAGAAAAAAGGAGGTTTTTGTTCATCTAGTAGTGTTAAAGCTCTTGTTTCAAAATGGGCACAAAGGCTCTGTGCCCTTCAATTATGGCATATATTATATGGGTATTAAATTATTCTATGAGAAATTGTTCCCTTAACAAAGCCAAGCTACTACGATCACCAGATCGAGTCATATTTTTTTATTTATTGGTAGGAAGAAGTATTTTGCTTTATTTGGCTGTAATTTTTCTTTTTTGCTTATACCTATAAATGGGTCTTTCATGAAGAGCATTTTGAAATTAACAAGATGAAAGGAGAATGTACAAGTTTTGTTATTCATGGAAAAAAAAAACTGCCTTTAACTTCATTTCTCTTGTGGTGAATGTTCTCATGGTTCTATTATTGAAAGTCTTACAAAAATGTTACATTTTTTAAATCTATCTTTTTGATTATCAATAAACACTAACCTTTACCTATAAAAAAAAAAAAAAAAAGAAGAAGAAGAAGAAGAAAGTGCTAATACACTTTTATTGTTCTCTGTGCAGTTATTTTCTTGGTATGGGCATATGCTCCTGAGCCTTGGCTACATTCTGTAGGAATTACCTACTACCCTAGCAGGTCAGCGAGCTTGCTCTCTGTGCTTTTCTCTGTTTTTTTTTCTATGATTTGCCAAAGTCATGCGTCTTTTCTCTTTAATTATTATTATTATTATTATTATTTATCTTTCACTTACACAATCTAATAGCAGTTTTCTTTGTTAAGTTACCATAATGGGGTAAGAATATCCTCTCTTGAGGAAAACCTACATTTCACACTTAGCCTGTATTGTTTCACATCCTCTTGGTTTAAGCATGTGGATATCTACAAGAACAAGCATTTCCTCAAAGTGGGGAGACAAGTCCCCTTATAGTTTTCAATTAATAGAAGGTGCATCTGCTGATTGTTTCCTTTCCCCCCCCCTCTCTGCTGGAGTCCGCAGCATGTTGTCTTTATAAAACATGAGTCCTTGTTTCTGAAAAAAGTGTAGAGACTCTAAGTTGTAAAAGTGGAAAGTACATTGGCTAACAACTTACTTAAAGCTTGGCATCCTCAGCCTAGAAGTAGATATTTGTATATTCATACAATTTACTTATTACAACTGCAATCTAGGGCATCTAAACCAAGTGATCATGATCATCCAGTTAAGTCAATTATTTGGCCTGAGAGATCTCTTTTGTGGACCCATCTGATTGTGGGTCCTGGCATCACTGGATTGTCATATCTATCGGCTCAACACTAGAGGTGGGGAATTCGATTCTCTCTTCTTCAATGCAGACTTCTGGAGGAATCCTCTATTTACTTTGTTGATGTTTCATGCAGATTGTCATCTAGGTGTATAATGTCATTTATTTTCTCATTTTTTGTTTACAAGATTTATTCTGAACTTTGTGAAATTTTGCTTGACCAAATTTTTGTATTGGTATTGCCTTTTTCAGGTATTGGGCATTGGCAGTGCCAGCTTATTTTATGGTTACTGTAGTATTAGCAATGGGATTTTACCTTGGCCTTAACTTCATGGCCACCCCTTCCCCAGCTTCCTTAAACACAATGTTTGGTAAGTCTCTTGTTTGCATTTTGCAGTAATACATCTATTTTTGGTTTCAAGTCAAGGATTTCATAATCAATTAGGGTACATTTGGATCATAGGAATTTAGGGGTGGGAATTGAAATTGGTAGATGTAAATTTCAATTCTTACATTTGGCAAGAGAATCATCACTTGAATTGAATGAATAATAAAAAAAGGAAAACACACACACACACACACACACACACACACACACACACACACACTAACTATACAAACTAGATAAGTTAGGTGTATGAGTAAGGAAAATCTGACCTGGTCCGCAACCTCGACATGTAGTTTAGTATATTTGGGTCAATATAATATAGGGTGTTGATTCCCTTAGGTCGATCCTAAACCCACCTGAACATTAGTTTAGGTCAAGTGGGTTCCTTTTAGTTGGACAGGTTTGGATTGCTCATGTCATGATCCGACCCTTTCATGACCAGAATCCAATGGACTTGATCCATTGACACCCTTTATAATATAGCATATTAATGTTATTAAATAAACTTGAACCCACTTGAATAATAATTTAGGTTGCGGGTTTATAATGCAAACTCAATTAACCCGTCTAGATCTGACTTGACCCACATATTAAGAGAACGGTCATTTCGTGACCCGGCACACACACACACACAGATATATATATATATATCTAGTTTGACATGGACCCAACTTAATGCTAACCCTAGTTAGGTATATTTTGGTATGGATAACCATTTTTTTTAATCTCTGCCAACGAATATTAAAAAAATAAGAACAATTAATTCTACAATGTCACAAAACAACATTTTAATATGAATTCAATGTCATAAGATTTGCAATTCATATGCATTACAATTCTCATGTATCTTTCAATTCACACGATCCAAACGTACCCTTAGTAAAGTTGAAATCTTCTTCCTTAATTCACAATTAGTCAATCACTTGAGACTTTGGAGTGTGTTTTGATTGAGGACAACTACGGAAGATTCCTTGCATTGTAGTAACAAGTTGGAGAATTTATTTCCACGCCAATTTTGTAAAAAATACAGTTTAATGCTGTTCTGTTTGGCAGATGAATTCAGTAGAGAACCCTCAAGTTTTGTGGCTCCGATGGATGGTGATGAGCAGCCCATTGAAGCCATATCTGACATTATGATCAACCAAATCAATGAATTAATGTTCAGTCCTGCAAAGTGAGCGTACTCATTTATTATTGGGTTGCTTCCCCTGATATTCAGAAGGAATAATCATTCTTATGCATAGAAAGGCAAGAATTTGAAAAGTGATAGAAGTTGATTGGATTTGTATTTTACCAAATATACATCAACAAGAGTAAACAGGTTGAAGTGTTATTTCAGCTCATCCACTTTCATAGGGTTTCCACAATTTTTTCTATCTGCTCAATATTTAATAATAATAATAATAATAATAATAATAATAATAAAAACTACTCAACCTGAGGTTGAACCAATCAGATTGGGCAGTTTTGTTCAAGCCAATGGAATTGCAGTTTTAATTGGTTGAATTGTGTGATAAACCTAGCGGTGATTATCACAATGTCCGTGGTCACGGTCTGACTGGATAGGCTATTAGCAGGCAGTTTATCAAGATAGATGATAAAAATGTAAGTAAAAGATAGAAAGACGATTGGTGAACTGCGGTGGTCATTGTAGCGGTTGTGACCTACATGCAGGTTGGATGAGCGACCGTTGAGGGGTGGCAGTGGTGATCAGTTTGAGCCTGAGAGCAGCAGACCCTAACTTGATTATTGGTGAACAAAATGGCTTCACGTACCAAACAAAAGGGCTTCACATTCTCGTAATCATGACCCACATGCAGATTGGAGAGTTAAATGTTGATTGCAAATATATATATATTATTTTATTTTAAACAAAGAAAGAAAGAATTACCTCAGAATATTCTTTCGCCACGCCTGCAATCCTATCCCAGATCAAACACCAACAAAGATGAAACCAAGAGAGTAGAGCCACCTTCGTAGTAATATTTCTTTCTAATAGCAAAACATATATATATTATTTTAAAAAAAGAAAGAAAAGAATTACCTCAGAATATTCTTTCTCCACGCCTACAATCCTATCCCAGATCAAACACTAACAAAGATGAAACCAAGAGAGTAGAGCCACCTTTGTAGTAATATTTCTTTCTAATAGCATATCCTGCACATATTCTTTTACAGCAAGTTTTCCAGAACTTATATAAACAATGCGAAAGCCTTCTCCTACGTGTAAATGGACGGTCCAAATAGCTTCTCTGCATCAACAACCGATGAAGATGGAAAAGACCAACGGACATGAAACCATGGAGGAGGAAACACAATGCATCACTAAACCCTTGCCGTTTCGTAAGCTCTTAAGCTATGCGGATGCTTTGGATTGGGCTCTTATGGGGTTGGGAACGTTGGGTTCCATGGTCCATGGAATGGCCTTACCCATCGGGTATTTGTTGCTTGGGAAGGCCCTTGATGCTTTTGGGAACAACATCAATGACACAGACGCCATGGTTAAAGCTCTCAACAAGGTAAACCATTAGCACTTACATTGGCAAGTGTATATATACTAGAGACTAAGGATAGACAGAGAGAGAGTTTTATCTGCTGGGGCAATATAAAAGAAAAACTTCTAATGGGTTTTTGTGATTCAGGTCGTTCCCTATGTGTGGTACATGGCCGTTGCTGCGTTTCCTGCGGGGATACTAGGTGGCTTTTACTGCATTATTTCTATCATTTATGCATAACAAACACTAGGATACTGAAATGCTGAAAACCGGGAAAAATATATCTTTTCTCACCTCTCTCTCTCTTCCATTATTTACCTATGATCACAAAAATTCATCTTCATATATGATGTCCGGTCATCTATTGTGCACAATGGAAATCGGCATAACCTTGGAAATACTGTTTAAAAACCAGAATCGACCAGGCTAATCGGAAGTTTGTCAATATGAGCAGCCCAGATTCTATTATAAATCTATGCATTCCCAAGATAAATGTTACGTGTCTAATTGTTGTTCTAAAACACTTTTAATATATAGGATCGTAACATTCTACCAGGCTTCCGTAGCCGACATCCACGGCAGTCCATTCTATCCACACTGATCCGCCGGTACTCCTTTCCTCATTGGCAACTCCACTCATCTATCAGTATTCAATGATTTGACACCATGCCCATACATAATATCAAGGCATTTTAATCTAGCCTATAGGTTGCCCCCTTTCGTTAATTGAAGTCGTGACGTGGTGCTTGCTTTACCATTCGTAAACCTAGCCCTGTTTACGAGTCAAAACCGAGTTATGTAGAGTCAATAGGGGCGGTCTACCTTACATCTCAACAACCCACATAATTCGCCCAAGTCTTCCCGGTTACCAGCGAGTTTTTTTTTAAACATTCCTTTTTTGTAACTAGAGTTTCAGAATATTACAGTTGCTTGCATTTTGTACTTACAGAAATTGGATGTTGGATGTACGCAAGCCAAAGACAATCAGCACGATTAAGGTTGTCATTCCTTCATGCAGTACTGAGTCAGGAGATTGCGGCTTTTGATATCGATCTAACGAATGGAAAGATCATCACTGGAGTAACTAGTCATATGAGTCTCATTCAAGACGCGATTGGTGAGAAGGTATACTCTTACAACTATGTTTATATGATTCCTTTGCTCTCAAGGAAAAGTTAAGTTGCATCCCCTCAATGAAGAACAATGCTTCACAAGTAGGAGTTGAATGCGCCTGTAACTCAAAACATACTGTTGTCATACAAATCATGTTGAATTGAATTGGTAAAAGCAGCATTTAGAAGTAGTGAATAGACATCTAATATAACCTTTAACCCTTTAATAAGAGGATTGAAAATACTATGATAGGTTTCGAAATGGTACTGGAAAACAGATCCTCTATGGCCAACCCTGTGACATCAATGTGTGCCAACATGTGGCACAACAAACCTAACGCTTTAACCATCGATGTGTGGCTCAGTTGGTAGCAAGCTGGGCTCTAATGGGCGTCTCTGAAGGTAAGCCTGGAGTTCGAATCCCACCAGAAGCACTCGTGGCCAGGGGTTTACCTTTAATGCTCTCGCCCTGAACGTGGATTAGTCCCACGTCTATGTGGGTGTAGGGGGACACCACGTGGTTAAGACCAAAAAAATAAAATAAAACCTAACGCTTTAAGTGTGTTAGATGGCATGGGATATTTGGTTCCCTTTAATGGAATATAAATGCCACAGGGTTGGTCATAGACAATTTACTTATATGGTACTGTTTAACCAAAAATATGGGAAAGAAAATCCTCTGTAATATTTTCTTACGATATTTTTGGTGGTACTGATGATCGGGAAAATTTCAAATTCAAATCGGGCGAATGGTAGGGCGCCACATAGCGATGGCAATTGTGTATGAACAAGTGAAAGGTGACTCGGGTTCATTTCATCGGGGGCCTAACCCACCCTGAGATGGGCTAATTCGTCATTAGGGTAATGCCCCCTTTAAAAGGCCGAGGTGGGGGTAAAACCCTCACCGGATCAGAGTCATTCCCTTAAGGAATTG
>JAUPMG010000009.1:12090743-12105237 GCA_031762675.1 Pachysandra terminalis
CAGTGCAAAGTTCCTTCAATGCAATTACTTTTGGGTACAAAGAGGTTTTTGAAACAAAGACTTTTCAAATGAGTTTTTTGGCATTATTCTTAAAAAGTTATCTTACACCCTAATTTTTCCTTTTATTTTTCTAGTTGTACTTTTCTTTTAGGTGTAAACACTCGGATGTGGACAAATATTTTCTGTGAATTTGGGTTGTATGAACTCCGTGTGAATCTCACACGAAGTACGTTGACATCTGTCTCAAGCGAGCCTACTAAAACGGTGGAAGTGTCGGTTAAGGTTGAAGTCGGTTTTAAGTTCATTATGACTGTTAGAGTTTTAAAGCGAAATTTTCATTCTTAAGCACCAAAGATTTTAACATTTCGCCATAACTCACTTGACTCGGCTATTATATTTGTTTTTTGGTACATTGTCAACCAAAATGATATGTTATTGACTTCATTAGAAGACCTTATCATATATGGCTTTCTTTTTCGTACAGGATACGACCGGTTCAAAGGGAAATGCATCTTCTTAAAGGTTGGCCGCCGGTCTAACCCAAGAATCACTTCTAGGGCCAAAGTAGTAAGACAAACACATCCTTAGATCCATTAGGATTTCTTTTTAATAGTAGGGGTGACTCGGTTTGGTTCTGGTTGACCAAATCGAGATTCGTGAAGGTTAACCCAAAATCAAATTGAGCCAAATTAAAATGGAAAACCCTCACCCAAACCATTCCAATCCAAGTTGCACTTTTGGTTTGGTTTGGGTCAGTTAGATGGGATTAATACAAGATCTTTTAAGAATTACGTTTTATATATATTGTTGATGCGTAAATTGCGCTGTTTGACTTGCTTTTAGTCGTTCATAGTGATTGAGCTGCTTAAAGAGGCGTAAATCGCGCAAGCTCATGATGACGTCGTGTATCCGACATGTGGTGTATCAGTTGTTTCCGCATTACCCGGAATTGAATAATGTCTTGTTTGAGCACGTGGGCGTCCCAACCATCCGCTTAAATTGTCGTGCGGCCATTCGGACAGCGCTACGCTGATCATCGACAAACATAAATATAAAAAGAAGAGTGGGGAGAGCCAATATAGATAACACACTTTTTTACATGGTTCGATAATATGCTTAGTCCATAGATGTCGTTTCATATGAGGTTTTTTTCACTATTTAGAAGTATAGTTAATAGAATGACAATCCCAGTCATACGGGGATAAAGAAGGAAATAAAATAGAAGGGAGGGAGAGAAAGGGATAGAAAGATAGAAGGAAGTGAATGATTCCTTCTAATGTATAGAAGTCTCAAACATAAGCAAGTAGTCTTATTTCTCTTCTTTCTGATCTTTCGGTTCTCTTTATTGTTGTCTTGTGATTTCCAGATCCTGATTCTTCTAGATATATTTGTTTTGTTCTGAACTAGTTTTTTTGTAGCTTTGTTTTTACTTGGTCTCTAAGTATACTTAGATTGTAAGAAAACTTACGCTTCAAGTAGACTTAGCCTGGAAGGGATGAAGAAGATGAGTTAAAAAAATATTTGATGCGCATGTAGATAACTCAAAATAGCCGAGTCAGACTGAGTTGGACCAGGTCGGATGGGATCAATTCGAGTTGGACCAAGTCGAACTAGATTTGATTGGGTTTGGACCGGGTCAGATGACCCATTAAACCCATGGCCATGTGTTAAGAAAGTGAAAAGCAGGTGACACGTGGAGTTACTTAAGTAACCGGTTCATCAATATAAATTAATTTGGTTTAAATTAGTTCGTCTAACCAAAGCTTCTACCTAAAACCAAACCGATCTAATTCAAGTTAAAACCAAAACTGAATCAAACTTTTAGAAACCTAATCCAAACCAAATCAAAGTCAGTTTGGATTGGTCTGATCTTGGGTTTAGCTTAATTGGTTTAACCGAAGCTTCAACCTAAAACCAAACCGATCTAATTCAAATCAAAACAAAAACTGAACTAAACTTTTAGAAGCCTAACCTAAACCGAATCAAGGTCAGTTTGGATCGATCTGATTGCGGGTTCAGCCGACCAAAATTGCACCGCTATTTTAACGTGCAAAAGTACAGCAATAGCATATGAACCGTGTGGATTTCAAACGACATCTCATTCCAATTTGAATAAGATCAAAAGTTTGCTCGAGTCACGCAGCCGTGTCCATAATTCTAGTCCGTGTTCATCAAATAACGAGTACAAGTAAAGGTATCCGTCCATGGCGACTATTGAGATTTACATTCTAATCTGAGTTACCAAATCAAGTCAACGAATAAACAAAAGAATAAGAATCTTTTCCCTCTCTCATTCGCAAGAGATTTCTTTGCTGCAATGTATCATCAATATCCAACTCCATCTTCTGCTATTAACTCATCCATGTCCGTATCAGGGATTCAAGGCCAGCTGCTTGAGGTCACAGGTATGCTCTATGCCATCCATCCTATGCACATACATCACAAACCATATATAAAATAGAAATCATCATCATCATCTCCTTGTACATCCCCTGTTTACTCAAATTTATTTTTTCCTCTTTTGTAGTCGTTGGATGTAACAAGTTAAAGGACACCGAATGGATTTCACGGCAAGACCCTTACGTTTGTATTGAATACGGAACCACCAAGTTCCGAACCAGGACCTGTACAGGTAGATCTCTTAACATTCATTCTTCTTCCATTTTGTCCTGATTGATTGTTTCAAGAAATCCTGATTTGGGGTTCTTCTGTTCTGTGATTCAACCAATTTCATCCATGTTTGATTGGTACAGATGGAGGTAAGAACCCTACCTTCCAGGAGAAATTCGTCTTCACGCTAATTGAAGGTCTCCCGGAACTACTTGTTGTGGTCTGGAATAGCAACACCATTACTTACGACGACTACATCGGCAACGGAAAGTACGTATCTCCATTTTCAGAACCCTAGGAAATTGAGAAAAGCCCCCTTTTTGTTCTAACTTTAGCTTATCTGTTTCGGATTCTGTTGTTTTTAGGGTTCAATTACAGAAAATCCTTTGCCATGGTTATGACGACACAGCCTGGCCATTACAGACTAAAACTGGCAGGTAATCGAAAGAAAAACCCACTCACACTTTTTCCTGTTTGGTTGAAGAAAGAGGTTTTAGATTTGGAAAGAAAATAATTTGAAATTTTTTTTCTTTTTACATTTGCAGACATGCAGGAGAAGTTAGACTCATATTGCACTACGCAAACGCTAATGTAAGTTTTGATCTCTGCAGCACTATTATTACTAATAGTCCATGAAATGTAAATAGTGAAAAAATCAAATAATACTGCTTTGTATTGCTGGAAAATTCTGCAGAAACCAGCCACAATCTTTGCTCCATCAGCTCCACCATATGCAGCAGCACCACCTGCACAACCCCAAGTCTCACCATATGCAGCTCCACCACCGGCATTTGCAGCAGCTCCTTACCTGACACCATCGGCTTACCCTGGCGCGTCTCCTTACCCATCTTACCCTCAAAATTCAGCAGCTTATCCACCATCCCCATATCCTCCCCCACAACCAACTGCCTATCCTTCGCAGCCATATCCGCCTTCATCGTATCCGCCACAACCATACCCACCTTCAACGTATCCGCCACAACCACAACCATACCCACCTTCAACGTATCCGCCACAACCATACCCACCGCCTCCACAAGCCTCTCCATATTATTCGCCAGGTAATTTGCTTCAACTTCGCTTATTTTGTTCTTCTGTATTTTACCATTAAGGCTACTTACCTGTATTCTTCATGATCTTCACATTATTTATTACATACCTGCAGGTCCATATCCTGGACTCTATCCACCTCCACCATACTGAGATGCCGCAGCACCTACACTCAAATCTTCAGGATACTTTAGCAAAAGTGCTGAATTAGCAACATTTATAAAGTTATACAAGTGTTCATGTGTACATTGTATGATCAGTACTTGGTAGAGGTTTTCAATGTTTTTGGATCACAATCACTCGCTTGATTCCAATTGTTGATAATTTTTCTTCTCAATCTTAATGAAGTATGTGGTCTTTCATTAAATCTTGTCAAGTTTTACATATTCATGATCGATAAATGAACATAATAATAATAATGCAACCCATAAATATGCAGCATGGAGCTTCAGAGCCCTTGTTCAACAATATTGCAACATGTACCTAAGCAAAATGAAGCTTCAGAGCCCTTGTTTCCTTGTAAGGGCAGATATAATCTTATGCAAGTGAAGGATTTCATGGTCCCTTTGTTTCAGTTCTTGCTTCAATCTTTCAATCTCTTTGGTATGTTGCTCACACTGATTTGAGTCTATCTTCGTCTCCTGCTCTTCTATCATCTCCTTGTTTGTCTTGGGCTTCTTGGTTGTCTTAGGATTCTTGGACTCATCTGAAATCTCTTCATCTTGCATTGATCTCTTCTTTAAAGCAGGTTTCTCAAAGTGGTCATCACAGGCCATTTTCCGAACATGTAGACTAGCAGTTAATCCTGTGCTGAGTGTAAATGAAATAAGTTTTTGTGGTCGTCCACTGCTGTCCTGACATGAGCAAAATTAAGTTGGCATGAGTGTGCATCTTTGTAAATGAAATATGTTTCATATATGATGAGCAGAAATGACTTATCATTGTAAACACAAATGAACTCTATGCATCTTTGAATGGAACAAACAAATAGCAGCAGAGGCATACATGCTAGGCTGTCTTAAAGAATAAAGTTTTCTGGTTGGTCAGATAACTATGGATACCTCTCTTAGAAGTGAGATAATTGAAACGGGTAATATGTGGAATATATTTCTTCTGAATTAAGAGAAAGCAGCAAGGCTTTCCCCGTTAGTAGTAGCAGGTGGCATGAGAGCTCCTCATGTGGCGAATTTCCATTGGATAAACTCATGTCTTGCCATAGAATACCTGATCTCGATTCCGGCCTTAAATTCTTTTACACTCATTTTACAGTTGATAAAGCATGGCAAAGCACACAGAATTGCATATACAAGAATTTCTTGTGATATAGGCTTGGGCTTTCCATTACTTAAATATAAAGAACAAGTTCTATAATCCTAGTTTATGATCGATGGAAGGCTAAGGGAGATACCGTAAGACCTCAAAAGTTGTGTTAATATACGGAAAATCCATTCCCAAAATGGAACACAAACATTTAAGTGGCTTGTGACAATGTTTTTTGTATGGTGTTCACTGAAGGCCATTTATGTTGATTACGAAGAATCAGAACTGGAATTAAAGAAAATTCAACCCGTGCATACCTTCTCATTATTGCCTTTTGTGCTTTCAAATGCCCCATGTGCTTCTTGAGCATCCTTGAAAATGGCAATTACAGAATATTTTTGTCGTCGAGCATTTTTGTTGGGCTGCCAAAAAAGATGATTTAAAAAGAGGCTTGAAACTTCATTGATAATACTAAACTCATACACCCAGACATCCATGAGATGTTCCAAGTCCCTAGGCAAAAATTAGATCTTCTTTGATAATGCAACCATCTAAACTGTTTTGTTGCCTACTTTAAGATATCAGAATATTATGGTGAATGGTCTGGAAAATTTTATACAATCTAGATGGTTACAATAATCCTTTGCACAGAGCACATCATATTGTGTTTCTAATCTTATATACAGAGTGTGTGACATTCTTTCAGTCTACATCCCCTGGGTTTAAGTTCTTTAAGAAAGTAGGTTGTGTAACATTCACCTCTAGTTCAATTGTGAAGCCCTCAGGAAATATTTTTCGCAATTCTTCTGTTGGTACATCGATTGGTATTCCATGAAGGAGAAGCTTTGCCATTTCACTTTCAGGTACCTATGATTATGAAGAACATAATGAATTAGCATGGGTAACACATTGTTTAGATATAAATGAGAACAGTAAGTGAATTTGCAATTTACTTCTTGGGCCAAGACAATCGGATCATCAAATCCATGTTCTAGCTTGGCAAGAACAAGTTTCATAGCTGCACATGCATCGTCTAGACAATTGTGTGGAGCATCCTTTCTCCGAACTTCATAGCCCAACATGGTCTGTCAAAATGAAAAAAGAAAAATTAACAACCAATTATGCATCTGGATATCAAATTCTTTGCCATTCACTCATTTTGGTAACACTACACAAGGTTTCAGTGTCAAAATCAGTTCCCAAAGGAGACCATACAATACAAAAGTACGAAAAAATTTTAATCAAGAGAGGGGAGAGGAAACCAAGTACATGATACAAATGCCTCAGAAAAGAATAACTATGAACGAGGACCAGAAATCTGAAAATATTCAAGTTCTCTCAACAACAATTTCAATTAATTAAAAGAAAAATCAACTAGTCATGTAAATGCACCACTTGCAATACCTGACTACCAAAAGTAGTGCAATCTGTATAAATGCATATGCTTGAATATAAATACTAACTAGAACTAGTATGTAGACTACCCCATCTCTTGTATCCCAATTGAATTAGTCAATTAGGCAACTCAAAGTTCTCTATGTATTCAGGGCAGTGTAATGACATTTTTGCAGTTTACTTGAGAAACCACTCTGTACTTCCTCTTTTTGGATTTTTAATTTAGCAGTAAAGTGTATTTTATAATATTCAAAAAAAAAAAAAGAAGGCAAAAGCCCAAAGTACAAAACAAACCACCAGCCAGCCAATGTACACACTAGTATACATCAGAAGGCCAAGGGTGGACTTTACAGAAACATACAAATACACCTCCACCCTCCTCCCCTACTTACATATCCCAGAGAAGGTCCCATCCTGAACAAAAGAAGAGAATGATCAGTTACAAAACTCAGGCAGAACAGTGACCCATTGGAAAACTAATGAAAGTGATCTGGAAATAATTTTCTCAGTACTATGCTCCTCTCCCTCAATGTACATAACTTGTAAGCATCCATGAATATGATTTTTGGTATTTGGAATTCTAATTAGGTGCATAAGCATCAGTAGACCTTCAATGGCACTAATGTTATTAAAGGTGCTTGCCCGGGAGCCTAGATGTTTTTTCACGATCCAGGCAGTACTTGCTTAGGTGTACTATAACTAGGCGATTACCTATGCGAAAATTTTGGCCAGTTCAAGCGCCTGGTTCTAATATGATTTTAATACTTGCTCATTAATTTATATCTTGTACGCTATATCTTATAAGTTATTAGATCTTCCTATTTCTTATTAACTTACTAATAAGCACGAGTTAGGTTTAAACTAGTTAAAATTATAGAATATAAAGTTATATCAATGATGACTAACAATTAAAACTTTATGAATCATTAATTGCTTATTACTGATATTTATGTGATTTAAGCAGGTGCCACGTGTGTGTTTGTCATGTCCACGTGTATGCTTGACGTGCTTGTGACTAGCTTCACATACTTAATTGGCCCAAATATCACATGGACATAAGTTTAGTGGCCGCCCATTTGGTTTGGCCCAATCCAATTGTTTAAACATTTATGTCACCTACATGCATCACATGCTTTGTGAGACTCATCTTCCATGTGTCATTTAATGGTATAAATTTTACACATGTTATTTCCTCCTTCACTTCCTTCAAGACCAAGCTTGCTTGAAAGACGAGTTAACTTATAGGTTAAGGAAAAAGATTAAGTCTAGAAAAGACAAGACAAGTTAATAAAAACAGAAGAAGACACAAGAGAACACACAACAAAAGGAATAAAAGTAAAATATAGATGAGACAGAAGGCTATACTTGCATTTATGCTTTGAGAGAGTTCATGTATCCAAAGGAAACATCATTTTCCTTCTACCTCTATCTCTCCTTTCTTTCTTATTTCCTTCCTTATCCCTGTATGACTGGAGTTATCATTATTCCCTATGTTACTAAATAGTAAAAAATCCATCTATGAGGTGACAACCATGGACATAGGCATATTGCCTAACCATGTAAAAAGCTTGTGTTCTCTATTTGGCTTTCTCTCCTTCATTCTACATGTGTCGATGACTGGTGTAGCGCCATTCGTACGGCCGTGCGACGGTTTAAGTGGATGGTTGAGATGTCCCACGTGTCCAAACAAGACCTTATCCAATTCTGGACAATGAATAAGCGGCTGATGTAAACACGTCAAATATTGACGTTTTCATGTGCTTATGCCATTTACCTCCAATTAAAGCAGCTCAATCCATTATAAGTAGCTCAAAGTACGTTAAGCAGCTCAATTTCTGCATCACCATTTGGCGAATCTACTAGGGGCATCTATTCTACGTATTTCGATAAACACGGGTAATATCACAGGAGCTATAAGAGGTATGACCAGTTATGTGGTTTTTGTTTATTGGTTTTGATATTTTTATAAATTTTACATAAAACCCCTTGTTCATATGCGTATGGTCCTTCCCAACCTTGTTCCTTTGCATATGCTTTTTTAAAGTCTCATTCCTGTGAAGAAATTGCCATTTGAGGCTTTTCCTATGAAAGAGCTGTCATTTGGGGCATTTTCTGTGCAGGAATTGGCATTCGGAGCCTTTTTTGTGTAGGAATTTGTTATTTGAGAATTTTTCTATGAAGGAATTGACATTTGGGGCTTTTCATGTAAGAAAATCATCATTCGAGGTTTTTTCTGTAAAGAATAATTATTCGGGTTTTCCAACAAAAAAAAACTTCACAGGCCCTTTTCCAGATGTTGGGCAATGATGGGCCTTGAGGGATTGATCCTTCGCAGGCTGCCTCTTCCCGCGCATGGATGCCTTCGAGCAACCGATGCATTCGGACAGTTTACGCCTTCAGGCAACCTGTTCCTTCAGGAAAAAACCCCGAATAATAATTATTTCCAAAAAAAAAACCTCGAATGATAATTTTCTTACATGAAAAGCCACAAATATCAATTAATTCACAGAAACATCCCCAAATGACAATTTCTTCACAAGAAATGCCCTGGATGCCAATTCTTGCACAAAAACATCCCCAAATGACAATTCTTCACAAGAAAAGCCCCAAATGGCAATTTTTTCATAGGAACGAGGCTTTAAAGAGGCATATGAGTAGGAACAAGGTCCGGAAGGACTTATGAAAACATCAAAGCCAATAAACAAGAACCACATAACTGGTCATACCTTTTATGAGGCCTGTGATTATGGGAGGGGTGTCAATGGGTACCTGATACCCGATAAACCTGATAGAACCAAACCCATTTAGAAGGATTCGATTCCGGGTTTATAGACTTGGGTCATAATAGGGTCTGGTTCTGGTTCTATAGAAGATGGATCTGTTAAGAATCGGGTCTATGCGGGTATATTCGACGGTACCCGATAGAACTGAACCCGTTTTATAAACATTTAATTTCTATTTAAATAATACATTAGTTAAATTTTCGATAAGCAATTATAATATTAATTAATTAATTTAACCAAAACTAAACAAAAATTAATCTACAAGTTTTTAATTTTCAAATGTCCATTTGTATTAGACATTCATTTTATGTTATGGATGGTGTGTAATGTGTTAATGTAAATATTTTATCTAAAGTTTTGGAATGAGATCATTATCATGATAATGAAATAATATTAATATAGTTCAAATACATATTTTTAATATATATTAGTATAATAAGTATGTCGGGTACCCGTTAAGAACCGGGTATTTTGGGTTCAGTCTTGGGACTTAGGGTGACACCCCCGGAACTGACACGACCCGACATTGTACCCTATAATAGGGTTCGGTTCTGAGACTCGTTGGACCTGTCCCAAACCCAACACGTTGACACCCCTACCTGTGATATTACTTGTGCTTATCAAAATACCTAGAATAGAAACTCTCATCAGAGTGGCCAAAATGGTGATGCAAATTGAGCTGCTTAACTTGCTTTGAGTTACTTATAATGGATTGAGTTGCTTAATTGGAGGTAAATGGCACAAGCACGTGACGTTGATATTTGACGTGTTGTGCATCAACCGCTTTTGCATTGCCCGAAAATGGAAAAAAGGTCTTGTTTGGCATGTGGGGCGACCCAACCACCCTCCTAAACCATTGCATGGCCATACGGACAATGCTACATCATCGAAAAACACATTTGGAAATGGAGGAAGAGCCAAATAGAGAACATAAGATTTTTACGTGGTTCAACAATATGCCTACGTTCATGGATGTCGCCTCATAGGTGGATTTTCCACTATTTAGAAACTTAGGGAACAATGATAACACCTGTTATACAGGGACAAGTAAGGAAATAAGAAATGAGGGAAAGAAAGAGACAAAGATAAAAGGAAAATGATGTTTCCTTCGGATACATGAACTCTTTAAAGCATAAAAGCAAGTATAGCCTTCTCTCTCCTTTGTATTTTCCTTCTATTCCTTCTGTTGTGTGTTCTCTTGTGTCTTATTCTATTCTTCTAAACTTGTCTTGTCTTTTATAGACTTTGTCATTTTCCGTAACCTTTAAGTTAACTTGTCTTTCAAGCATGGTTTCATGGATCAACCGATACCGGTCCATACCATCCGGTCCTAACCAGCGTTACAAAGAATTGTATCGCGGGGTTACGGACTGGTGGTCTAGTGACCAGTTCCGACGGTCCGGCAATCGATACCGCCAGTCCCGCCGGTCCAATTTTTTTTCTTTTTTGACTTTCTGTACCGAATCTGGACCGGCCGGTACCGGTTTGTTAAACTATGCTTTCAAGCAAACTTGGTCTTGAAATGGAGGAAAAAACATGTCACCTTTATACCATTAAGTGACACATGGAAGGTGAGTCACAAACGTGATGCATGTAGGTGACTTATAAATGTTTAAACAATTGGGCCGGGCCAAAGCAAATGACTCACTAAACTCATGGTCCATATAATATTTGGGCTAATTAAACATGTGAAGCTGGATACAAGCATGTCACGCAGGTGACAAGCACATCAAACATACACTTGGACATGACAAGCACACACGTGGCACCTGCTTAAATCATAGAATCATCATTACTAACATATTTAATTTTAAATTTATTACCTATTTAATTTACACCAATTTGCAATTTATTAGTCGAAATTTATAAGTTAATAATATAATTATACTGTTAGTGTTTTATACTTACTAGAAATGTACACTATGTGATTAACTTAACAATTATACACAATTAAAATATACTTATTACTAATACAATTGTGTAATTCATATCAACTTACTTTTATAACTAATATAGTTATATAATTATATCAGCTTATTACTTGCCTAATCTTCATCAACATACTAGTCATTATTTGTACGTTATTACTAATACTATCTTTACAATTGTGGAAACATCAAACGGGACATGAATAATTCAAACTGTTAGATAGACTTTATAGGAATTAATTTATGATTATAAAGCACACATGTTGTCTCATTGTGATTTACTGGGTCAGTGTTAGAATTGTCAAGGTCAACTGGAGAAGATAGCTTCTCAAAAAATCCATTAGCAAGTTCCATTCTTCTCCATCCTCCAAAAACTCTTCCTAGACGATCATCAAATTCTTCCTGCCATTTGTACATCATCAATCGTCTTAAACAAGAGTTTTCTCAACAATGGTCTTCCCACATGGGAACATGATAAATCTCTTGTCCTCCACGGTTTGGATATTAATGACCTTGTTGCAGCTAGGGATGAAAATCAATTCCCAGCATGCTTTTCACAGGCTTCCTACCACAGACCACTATAAAATGCCACCTTTCCTGTAAAAGCCTTCATGAGTCAAGAAAGGCTTTTATGAGTAAAGACTTCCTACGCAATAAAAGCTTTAACATTGAACTTCAAACAAATGGATCTTAAATGTAAAAATGTAAAGGAAAACATTAGGAGAAATAAATTCCACCAACACCTACTTTTATCCATTTGAATGCAACCCGATGAGTTTCATGCTAATGTTGGCCCATGTGTTCTATAAAGTAGATCAATCAAATTTCTTGAAAAGAATGTTCTGGATTGGAGAATTGGGATATTTTCTACTCACACATTTTGTAACAATTAAACACCACAGAACATGGTATGTAAAGCATCTTGCTGTTTAAATTCCTTAAAACAAAGCACAATGAGATCAATCAAATGTCTGTATGGTTGATAATAATCAGGCATGATTAGGAATTTACAAGGGACATCAGTTCAATTTCCCACTATCAATACGGAATTGAATCAAGCTTGCACACACAGAAATTTGCTGCTACCTAATAGTAAAAGAAAATTATAACCACACTCGAGACAAAATCTTTTACTCAGGAGATCCAAACCATTTTCCATAATTCCGAACAACAAATAACTGCATTTATGCTAAAAACAAATCAAAAGATTCCAATCTACCACAATAAATAATATTCTGTGTACCTTATAAGAAAAAAAAAATTGTTAACCAAGCTTTCAACAAAATATTTAAACTTAAAATACACAATTGATAAATATCATTGTAAGCCTAACACAAAATAACTGGAGTTATATAAATTTCGATGGGAGAAAAGTAAGATATCCAAAACAGCTAAAACAGCCATAAGAAAATTGCAGACTTGAGAGATGAAAAAAGACTTGCCTTGCACAAATTATTCAAGGAAGGTCTTCTGAAAGTAGGTTCATCATGATATTTGAAGATAAAACATGTGTCAATAACTCTTCCATGATCCAATTTCAGTGCTGTCATGAAAAAACAAGAAATGTAAAAATACCAGTATAATACAGCATAAATCCTATTTCTAGCATAAGCAGCAGAAAATAATTCAAACAGCTTAAAACTAGCAGTCCAAATGTCCAGAAAATTCTTATGGAAGAGAACCTAAAAGATACTGAATTGCTGATACTTAACCTACCTTGTAAATCATTATTCAAACTGTGGCCAACTAGAATAGTTCCATGTGACAATAACTTCTTCATTGATTTCTACAAGATACATTGAATAAGTTGAGGGAAGGAAACAAAGAAGTGATCAGTTCAGTTTCCAGAAAGAACTAATATTACCTGTATATCAGCCAATGAACATGTAATCCCTTCCAAATCTTTTGCAGAGACTCCAGTAATTGCAGTTCTAAAATTAGCAACAGCTTTATTGGGGTTTACAATTTCATTAAGTTTGACCTGAAAAGCTCGAAAGAGATTTAAAGCAACTCAGGGATACAAATGTGATACAGTTGACCATCGGTAAGAGGTTTAGACATTGAATGTTAAGGGGAAAAAAAATCCCAGTGCTAATATCCATAAGAAAGTGGAATGGACCCAAAATGTACCTCTAAATTGTGATCCACGGCACACACTCTCACTACTGCCTCTGTACCATCTTCACAAAGGACCATCTCACAATCAATAGAGATCATTGAATTAGATAGCATTGACTTTGACCTCTTACTTATTTTAGTAACCACCCAGTCCTGTTTAACAGCTACAGCAAATTAATAGAGAGGGGGCATAGAAACTTTAAATGCCTTGACAACACAAGAAGCAAATCATCGAGTAACTTCAAAAGACTATGAACAGCAATATTTTACAGAGAGAGAAGAGAGAAACCTTGCGCAAGAGTATTTTGGTTGACCAATTACTGAACCAATCAGCCATTAATTATTTCCATTGTTAATTTAGTTTCAGAAATTGTAAAAAAGCTAGAGAACATAAAGTAAATTTTCAATAAACATATAAAAGAAATATAACTAACAGATAAATACACATATATTACTATATTATTAGTAATGGTTACAAGTCTTAAGACAAATTATATGCTGCCTTAACGACCAAAAACCAATGTTTTTCTGTGTGTAAACGGCCATTGATATATGTGGCAAAACTCAAACAGATGTACTATTGGGGCTTATATAGGTTAAAATATTATACACATTGCTAATCCAGAGCGTACCCATCAAATGAACAGTCTGGAGTGGCCAGATCATTCCTCCACTTGGGAAAAATGGCCCTGACACAACAGCCGATGAATTCTGTTGGGATAGTGTAGAAAATCTTTTGCCAATCTTTACACCTCGTTCATAGCCGGAAAGAGTTTATATGTTAAAGTTTCTACTCAAGGAGTTTATATTGTGAGACTGAGTTATAAATCATTTGACACAGAAATCCTTATTTTTCAGTAAAAAAGAAAAACTAAAAAGGTAACTTTTCAATTAAAAATGAGAAGTAGGGCTTTCTAAATAGTGCGATCATAGATATTGAGATGGAAAATAATTCAACCCTCTTTAGCTTTTACATATAACCGCAAGTTACAGGGATGGTTTGATTCCAATCTCAAATTGTACGCTCATGGTGTGACAATAAAGGCTCTAGTTATCTCTGTTATCAAAATCTTACAATTCATTGCATGAATCTTACCATTCGATCTGTTTTGACCCTAGGTCAATTCAATCAAGTAAAAAAAACACTAGATTTATTATTGAATCTTACTATTCATACACTGGAATTATGATTCAAGCATTAATCATACAATTCAAACAATTCGATTATGCAACAATAAAAAATGGTTGTGGAGATTCGGCAGGGAGTAGGGGCGATGGAACCCCTTAGCGGGCAGAGGTGCTCATGGTTGCGGTCTCTGGAAAGCTATTTGCAGCTTGAAGGAGTTATTT
>JAUPMG010000009.1:12105337-12118722 GCA_031762675.1 Pachysandra terminalis
CTGGTATCTGGAATAAGCATTATATTGAAAAATAAGTGAAAGTCAGAAATAAATTGAATTAAAAAACTGAAAGCAAGAAAAAAAAAAAAATAATAATAAATAATAAAAAAAGTCTTCAATTAAAAACTCATCGAGTGGTTTGCTTGTTTTAATGTTGAAATGAAATTCTTTAACCATAACAATTGCTGTAGTTGTGATTTGAATCTTTGATTGCTACATCACAATTGTGCGGTTCTTGGATTGTAGGTAGGTTTGCTATTTTTTTTTTCCTTTTGATATCATTTGAAAATTGGGTTTTTGTAATTGTTTTATGTTAATTCTTTTTCTTTTGTGATGTTGAGACTTGTGAAGAAGGAAGCTTTTAGGATTTTGTTAGAACTGTAATTGCAGGAAAAATGAAAATATTCCCAATGAGCTAGAAATATTCTCTGATTGTGAGACATGTAAATTTTATGATCCTTGGTTGCGGGAAGTGAGATTCCCCACCTTTGATCTTTGACATCAGAACAGAGAGCTAAGCTGGAAAGCAGTTTCGTTCATTTTGATGAATCCCATGGTAGATTATTTTATCAAGTGTTTTGGATTTTTGGATTGTAACATTTGAAACGCATTGAAACTGCTGCACTGTATTGCTTGCTTATATTTATTTTATTCCATGTCATGTTAATTTTTAAGCTTAAAACTGTCAAATTAAAAGCCTTCAAGCCTTGAGGCGTTTGGTTGTGCTTGCTTCAAACAAGAAGCACGTTTATGAATTCCTTGGTAGTCTGTTCTGTTGTTGAATCATAGATTGACTTAATATTTCTATTAATATTGATTAATTTTATCTGATATTCGGATAAATTATCGAATTCGAATCTTAACCGGATTCTAATATGGATCTTATAAAAATAATCAAATTTGGATTCGGTTATTTATATGAAAGATCTGATGTATCTTTAATCGACTACGGATCTTCACAATTTTAATTGGATTCGAACTTGGATCATGGTAGATCCGGTCCGAATTCGACCCGATTACTGCCCTAATTCAGTCTCCCAATAGCATTGATTACATTCCCCTTCTAGGGTTTTGCTTCCTTGTTTAGATCAGCGTTTCTCATACTCAAGTTAGAATTTATTCTTTTTGGAGCCAGGTAGATCTGTGTAGACTTAAATTGATTTGGGTATATCTTTAGTTAATTCAATTGAGTTTTGTTTTTGGGAACCGTTTAGATCTTCAAAACCATTGTGTCATTAAATCTTCAATTAAAACATGGGTTTGTCGGCAAGACCAATTTATAGTTAATCATTTTATAAGAACTAGGTAATTTAACTAACAAGACTTAAGGAGGATTATCCATGGAATGGCATTATTATTTATTAAAAGAAAAAATAACTCAATTACATTAATGCCAAATAAGTTAAAAGAAGAAGATGCACGTTTCACTAATTTAGCATATTAGTTAATCAGATTGCATAAATTGGAAAAAAAAAGGCTTGCATAGAACTATTGAAAGTAACTCAAAAAAAATACAAACCATTATCAGTCTTATATATACATATTACTTATATGGCATTGATATAGCTGAGTTATTCCTTTTTTCTCTCTCTCTTTTTTTTTTTTTTTTTAAATTTTTATAATTGAAGTGTTGCTGTCCCTGTTTTATATTAATCTTTCTTTTCTTAAATTATTAATGTGCTCTTCTTCTAGTAGTTCTTATATTGCAAAATAGTGCTATTTCATGGATATTCTTCCTGAAGTTGTGTTAGATAACTTTTTTTTTTTTCCAATTGATAGCGAAGGAAAGTAAAATGCATATATAAAGAGAGCAAAAATGTACAAGATAGATGCCAAGAAGGGGTCAAGATTAAACATACAACAACCCAACAAAACAAAAAAAATAAAACAGCGTCCGTACAGGCCACCCTAAGAAAATCAGCTCAATACTGTATCATCTTAGCAGTAGGTAAGGCATGAAACTGCACTGCCCTCACCACACACCCTTTGCCAGCTTATCAGCCATTCTGTTGGCTGCCTTAGGGACCATACATGCCTTGGAACAATAGATTGAGCAAATCTGACCAGATGAGATAGACGCCAAGAGTGCTCCTTTGAAGAAGAGAACCATGAAATAATGGTAAGAGGAGTCCCTCTCGATCACAATGTTGCTAGTGCCATGTGTTCTAGCCTCCCTCAAAGCAGATAGTAATGTTCACAATTCTTGTCTAACCGCGTTCCTTCACCTATAGGACCTGAATAAGCATGGATGATGATCCCTATAAAACACCCTCACCCCCAATGGCTCTGGGTTACCAATTAAGCTCCCATCAAATTTGAGCTTAATGGTACCTTCTATTGGTGGTTTTCATGCAACTTCATGCAACTGGAGTAAGGTCAACCCATTGTGACGATTTGACAGTCGTCTCCCAACATCTAAAATCTATGAGGTACTAATACCCCCAAACTTTGGTAATAACCGTACCCAAGAGGCTATCAAAGCCAGACTAGAGTCTATAACTGCAAGTGTCCCCCTTCTATCCTAAAAAATATAACTATTACGCTCATGCCAAATCAACCAACAAATAACAAAGAAAGGCACTTTGTACAGAAGCTTGCCCCTCTTTCCTAAAAAAAGGAATTTCCACTGTTGATAAAGTGAAATGATGTCACATGGTAAAGCCCATTGAATACGTGTCATCCTGAGGAAGAAGCACCATATCACTGAAGCATACTCAACGAATAAACAGATGGGCAAGAGATTCTCCTTGTCTCATGCACATAAAACAAACCTGTGGATAGATTGCTAAAAACTTTCTCCTCCTTTGTATCATGTCAGCGGTATTAATCTTTTTGAGTGTGGACCACAAAATGGCCTTGATTTGGGACATAGGAGGGACTCTCAAGTTCCACATGGAAGGGGCTGAAAACAAGGGGTGGACCATTATTACCCTGAAGTACCCCGAAAAATGATTTAGAGGAAATCTCCTTCTCAAATTTTGTATCCACATGTGAGATTCGGGGGATGACTAATCAATGAAACACTCTCTTAAGACCTCGTTTGTCTGTCATTTTGGGAATGCATTCCATGACTTGGAATGAGTTCCAGTCGGTGGAATGAATTCTCATAGATAAATGGTCATTTGGTTAGCAAAGGCAAAATGAGTTCTTCCAGAATGAGAATGAGAAAATACCCTACATCACAGAACCATATCCAACCATGATTTTAGATTTTAGGAATAAGTTTTGAGTTTTTGCATTGGCTAACTTGTAAAGTGAACAGTAGAAAACTTGTAAACACACTCTTTCTATTACAAATTATTTTGGAGTGTTATTATTGCATTAAAAAGGATATAATTGTGCAAAGATTATGTGTGGATATGGGATTTTTAGAGCTGGCAATGGGCCCGGGTTTGGTAGGTTTGTGGTGGGTTTTAAATGGGTTCGAGCTTAAATTAGTTGGGTCGGGTTCGATCCGTTTACTAGCAGGTTGGGAAATCATGGAACTGAACCCAACCCGTCAATAACGGGTTGAACCCGCATTACCCATTTATTATTTAGTTATTTATTTAATTATTTTTTAAAATTTTAATTTTAAATTAAGGTAAATGTAAAATCATTTAATATATTAAATTCTCACGAATACTATAAATTTAATAAACATGGTTTATTTTTTGAAAAAGAAAAACTTGTATTATTAACTTATGAATAAGTTTTAAAATACCTATAAATAATAAAATAATTATAAACTTATGAAAGACCAGGGGTGGACCCAAGGGTGCGGGGGTGGCCATGGCCCCCCCTGTAAAAAAAAATTCTACCATTTCTTAAATTTTTAATAATTATCGTTTTATACTTATATATTTTTTAAAATTATAATTTTATACCCATTAGTTTATATATATCTATTTTACTTTTTAAAATTACAATCTTATACATTTTTTTAAAAAATTGTATTATACCTATTTATAAGGCTGTCAATGAGTCGAGCTAGCTCAGCTCGTATGAGTCGAACTTGAGTTATATAATTAGCTCGAAAAAATGCTCAGTAACTTGGTGAGCTTGAGCCGAACTTGGGTAGGCTCAACTTGCCTAAAACTCGGCTCGGTTTGTTTATGAAATTATACATCTATATTCCTATATCTTATATTATATCTTAATATTAAACATATATGTTAATATATTATGCTATACATAATAATAATAATCAACTATAATATTAATGTATTTGGACTAATCTAAGGTGTTTTGCTAGCCGAGTCTTTACGAGCCGAGATTTTTGTGAGTCTAGCTTGAGCCTAAAATATTTTGACGAGCTTGAGCCCAAATTTTTTTAACTAGCTTGACCTGAGCCTGGGCCTGAGCCTTGCTTAAGTTTTATGAGCCTGAGTCGAGCTAGACAAAGCTCAGCTCAGCTCATTTACAACCCTACCTATTTATTAATATATGTCAAGGTTTTAAATTTCGTTGAAATTTTTCGATTTCGTTTAGGTAGGTAAAATCGAAATTCTAAAGTTTTGCTCTAAGAAATATCGGACATTTTTAACAAAAAATGTTTAAAAATTATGGAAATAATAAATTTTGATTCAAATAATAATTTTATAAATCAAATTATTTTGTTAAAATCATTAAAATTTTATAAGAAACTTTTGATGAAATTTTGCTATTTATTTCTAAATAAAGAAAGAATAGAAAAGTTTTCTATCGAAATTTTATTTTGATCCTTCAGACCGAAATCATCGAGCGATAATTAATGAAGCATACCAGAAGTTTTTTTGTCGTTTGTAATTTAATTTGCCCCCACTCCTCCCAAAAAAAAAAAAATATTTCTAGCTCCGCCCTTGTGAAAGACCACTTAAATGGGTTCTTGATGGGTTGGAGGGTTGGGATCGAGTTGACCCGTTTTCAGCCGGGTTGGTAAAACCTAAACCCAAACCCAAACTAGCCCAATTAATAAACGGGTCAACCCAAATCCATTTAATCGGGTTGGGTTTGGGTGGGTTAGCGGGTTGGTTAAGAAATTGTCAGTTCTAGGGATTTTATAAAAATACTTATAGTTAAAAGGAAATAATAGAAAATTTGGTCAGAACACATTTTAGTACATGTTAACCAAACATCTATATTAGGTCAAAACTCGTCTTGTTACTTGCTAACCAAACGAAACCAAGAAGCCTTCAAAATTAGTTCCTAGAATGAATTTAGGGAATTGGTTCCTGGAATGAGTTCCTGGTCTAGAATGATAGCCAAACGAGGCCGAAGTAACTCAAATAAAGTTGCTAATTTTGCTAGAACTTTCAGTCTGGGATCGTTCCAGACCATCCTAGTATGGGACCACAAAAGTACATTAGAAACGAGTCTCTTTCAACAAACCCGTGGAATATCCTTGGAAACCAAATTGAAAAAATCACATTTCCCCACCAAAGATCTAGCAGAAACGTATGGATGCCCCTGATACTATGGAGAATCTGACCATGGGAGTGAACACTGGGAAGAGAGATGAAATGGATTTCCAGGGGCTAGACCCAAATAGTCGTGCCTCTGCATTGATGCCCCATCCATTTCTATGCAAACCATATTTGCAATGATTGTCCACCATATTTACAAACCATTTATGCTGACATGATGGGTTGTTAGGTAGGGGCATGACCATTAAGATACCTTGGCCTTCCATTCGGAGGTAACCCTAGAAGCGTGGAGCTTTGGGATCCAAATATTGAAACCCTTGGGAGGAGACTAGCGACTTGGAAGAGAAATTATTTCTCTTTGGGTGGTAAGATCATCTTAATTCAAGCTACACTGGCAAACGTTCCCACCAATTACCTATCTTTGTTCAAAGTCCCATCGAAGGTGGTGAAGCGTATTGAAAAGTGTCAAAGGGATTTTCTGTGGGATGGGGGAGGCTCTAATAAGGATCATTTGGTTAACCATGCTACAATGTGCAAAAGTAAACAAAAGGGGGTCTCAACTTGAGGATCATTCAGATGCGTAATTTGGTTCTGCTTGATAAGTGGCTTTGGAGGTTTAGTTCGGACTCGAATTTCTTGTGGCAGAGTCATTCATAGTAAGTATGGTAACGTATTTGATGGATGGATGATTGATCCTCGTGCTAGAATATACGGTGTGACATCTCTTGTTCCTACGTTCTATTCATTGATGAGGTGTTTGGTAGGGAATGGCCCTTGTACTTGGTTTTGGAGGGATCTTTGGTGGGGGGACCATGTTCTGGGCTCCCATTTCCCATGTCTTTTTAATCTAGTTCTGGTTAAAGACTATTTGGTGTCTGATGTTCTTCCTTGGTCGTCATCTGGGTTGGGGTGGAACCTAGCATTTAGGAGGGATCCCAGACCGACAAAGTTGGGGGAATTGGCTCGCTTGTTCGATGAGCTTAGATTGATGTTTATTGATTCCAAGTTTCAGGATTAGGGCTGTCAACGAGCCGAGCTAGCTCGGGCACGGGCCCGGCTTGTATGAGCCGAGCTTGAGCTCTATAATTAGGCTTGCGAGCCGAGCTTGAGCCCGAAAAAAATCTCATTATCTTAACAAGCTTGACCCGAGCTTGGGAAGGCTTGGCTTGGTTAAAGCTCGGCTCGGTTTGTATATGCGATTATACACCCATATTCCTATATCTTATATCATATATTAATAGTAAACATACATGTTAATCATTATATCATATATAATAATAATTATCAATGATAATATTAATGCATTTGTACTAAGCTAACCTTTTTTTGAGAGTCGACCCCTTTATGAGCTAAGCTTTTTGCGAGTCGAGCCTAAGCCAAAAATATTTTAAGTCGAGCCTGAGCCCAACTTTTTTTAACGAGCCTGAGTCGAGCCCGAGCCTTGCTCAAGGTTTACAAGCCCAAGTCGAGCTGGGAAAAGCTCGGCTCGTTTACAGCCGTATTCAGGATCTCCTAGTCTGGTCCTTAGAGCCTAGTGGGGTTTTTTCATCCAGTTCTCTATTTCATTTCCTTCAGCAGTCAGTGGATGCTCCCCCAGGTTCTGCCTCCTTTTTTCAGAGTTTGGTAGCCACACTCTCCCCCTAGAGTCAGAACCTTTGTTTGGCTTGCCATCCTGGGAAAAATCAATACCGGTGACCTTCTGCAGAGAAAGTGGAGAAATCATTCCTTTTCTCCCATGGTGTTTAAACTCGGTTCCAACTCGGGGATCGTTCGGCTCCAATCCCAAGTTGGATCGCCGATCCAACTCGGGATCGGACGAGATCGAACCGAGTGAAATCAATCAGTTTTCACTCTCAAAACACTCAACTCAAACGATCTATGATAGATCGGACGATCCGACTTGCCGAGTCCGAGTTGGTTCTCCCGATCAGTATCGGGATCGGATTGAGTTGAGTGTTTTTGCATAATATTGGATCGGTTCCAACTCGGGGATTATCCTGGTCCAATCCCGACTTGGATTGTCCGATCCAACTTGGGATTGGACATCCTTTACACTATGTTTTCTCCTAATATGTGTTATGTGCAAGTATGAGAGCGAATTGGCGAACCACTTGTTATTGCATTGGGCGTTTGCTAGTCATATATGACATTTCTTCATTCTATAGGTTCATGAGGTGTGGGTAATGCCACAGGATGTTATGGCATTGGAGTAGTGGAGGTTGTCGGATTTGGGGAAGACGTGGCAGATGATGTACCAGACTCTTTTTCAGGCTATCCTGTGGTGTGTGTGGCTGGAAAGAAATAGGAGAATTTTTCATGATAGGCAAGCATCTATCCAATCCATTATTGACTCCATTGTGTACTTGGTTACTTTGTGAATGGTGGTGTTACCGGAGTTCAGAGGGGTCTCCATGTCGGATGGATGAGGAGGTGGAGTTATCCGTTGCTCATCTTCTCTTAGGCCATAGATTTATGTATTACGGTCACCTCCATCTCAGGGTTTTGTGAAGTTGAACTTTGATGGGTCCTTGATTGGCAGTCCAGGCCCGTCAGGTGTAGGATGCATATTCTGAGATCATGGGGATCATTGGTTGCACGCATTTGCAAATCCTATAGGGGTTGGAGACTCGACGTGCGCTGAGCTTCAGGCTCTGATTATTGGTTTGAAGCAGGCAAGGTCTCTTGGTCTTGATTCAATTATGGTGGAAGGGGACTCATGGTCGGTGTTTTCATGTATGAAGATTTTGTTGAGTTGCCCATGGAGATTCATACATTTGGTTCGCTTGGCTTGGTTTTTGAGTTTGGGTGTGAGTATCCTTTCATCAGATTCCTAGGGGGGCTAATGCACATGCCGGTTGGCTTGCTAGGGAGAGGGGTGGAGGTTTTTAATGACTTGGGAGGAGATGCGATGTAGTATTGTATCGGTCTTTTGGTGTGCGTAGATGGTGGTTAGATGTCCATCTCGGAAGCTTACCCCTATTATATCATACCTGTATTTACCTTACCTTTAATATATATAAATTTTGCTGTTAATTATAAAAACAAATAGAGATCTCCCTTTCTTTACTGAATCTCCACTTGACCAATAAACGACTCAACATATCACTTGCCATGGTGAACATAAGGGGAGATTGAGGGTCACCTTGCCTGAGGCCCTTGGATGAAGGAAAATGGCCAACCACATCCTCGAACTGAAAGGGAACAACACATTACTAACGTAACCCTTCATCCACAATCACCATCTGTAGCCAAACCTTTTCTACCTAAATATATCTAAGAATCGCCATTCTATCCTATCATAAGCCATCTCTAGGTCCAACTTATACACCAACACCTCCTCCATCAACTAAATCTCTTCTCAATGCGTTCATTGGTAATCAACACACTATCAAGAATATGTCTCTTCTGAACAAATGTACTTTTGTGTGTAGAGATCACTGGCCTGACAACTTCCTTAAGGCTATTAGATAATACCTTTGCAATGATTTTGTATAGGCTTGTGGTGAGATGGAGGAGACCTTAGAATGAAAAACACCAGTATCTAGCCTTCCTTGATCACGGCCCCATTTGATAGAGCCTTCGGTAGTTGCAGCTGCCTCTCCACACGTTACTTTTGAGAAGCGACATTTCCTGCTTGTGGAATTCCTCTTGTTTCAGTCTGATAAGGCCTTCTGTGCCTCTTGTGAAACCAGAGTGGCAATCAAATTCAGCGTTAACTTTGTTAACATTTGATTTGTTGGTAGTTCTCTCTAAGGTTGAGATAGAGCCTCTTTTTGCGGGATCATCTCCGCCTAGGCCTACCATGATTCAAAGCTTGTTGGGATGGGTCTCTAGAAGGAGAATGTGACCGACCTGCCCTTAGACCACGAATCCTCGCTGAACAAGCGACAAGGCACAAGGCACATTTATTACGAGATGGGTTGACCATCACCAGTTGTCCTTGACACACCAATCAGGCCCCCTTCATAGACTACCTGACCTTCCATCATGGGTCTACAATCGAGCCCACAGTTAGACAGACCATGACCCGGCACCGAACCCTTGAAGAATTCAAATGCAATAGGCTTGCAAGGCCGTACCCCATCCCTTTCTTACGCTTGTGCCCTACCTACCCCTTGTACCCTCTCCCCGTCACGACACGTGTCCATACAGTTGTACACCCATCTTCTTCATCGTTGGGACTCACCGGATGGCATAGATCACCACCGATTCATGGTTTTTCCAAAATCTTCACATAAGATTTGTAATGGCTAGAGCCATCCCAAAGTACCACCGTTCTGGGTTTTTATCTCTCCATGGCCTCCTTTATCCAAATCTCTACCTTCCTCAAGTTATTCTCCATCAAACAGAAATCGCCAACCCCTAGTACTTCAAATGTTTCAGGAGCTAGCAAGAGCAAATGGGCCAGTATGCCTTAAAATGTGACCCATGTCCCGTAGGTGTTCACCAGGCCTGTCGTCATTCCATAACCGAGAGATCATCTAAAAGGAGGACATCACTGTTATTACACGCTGTAACAACATGTATAGCGGCAAGAGTTGTAACTTCAACCTCCCATTGGTCGAAGAAAATAGCTTTAGTTTCATTGATAGATGATAGCTTCATGTCGCCTGGCCTGTTGCAATTCCCACTATCTTCTTCTCTACTTCCGGCCACAGGCAGCGAAAGAATGGGGTAAAGCACAGAATCGTAGTGCTCCATTTTGTGTTATTTGGCCACACCACCACCATTGGAGACCAACCGTAGTTTGTAATGGAGCCAATGACACTTAAACTTAACCAGTTCCTTAACACCCACTCGTGGCCTTGTTACTGCTGCATGTCTCTACGAACAGTCCTCGAATCCTCTCCTACTCCATTCGTCCCCGATTCCACCATATTACACAAGTAAATCTGTCTACACTGTTCTTCGGTGGCAAGATGAGTATGCAGCTTCTTTTATACTTAAGACGTGGTCCTAATAAAGGAACATCTCCCACTCTTCCTACTCTCAATCAGTAAGGCTCTCCCATCCACCCAAACTGAGCCCACAGCTCGAGCCTCATCCTCCTTGTTTTGGATACCTGATTTATTGACTCAGTCGTTAAACTTCATACCACAACATTTTGTATTTCTCAGAGCTTTTTTTATGGTGGTAAGAAAAACCTTCAACCAAATCTTTTTGCAGTCAATAGTGATATTTCGGCAAGTAACCCCATTGTTGAATTGAGCTGCCATATTCGGGCAAGTAACCTCGAGGTTCGAACTTCTGGCAAAGAAATGCTAACTTCTGGCAAGTAACCCCTTTGTTAATTACCTTACCTAGTTTGCTAGGAATGAATAATTATTTTGTTATCTTCAATTTAATCTCTATAAAAATAAATTGGTCCTGCTGACATGTAGGTGTAGATTTTGCTGAGAGGAAACAAAAAATCAACCAAATCTTTTTGCGTGGGTTGGACCTTGCACGGTGAGAGATCTATTTTTTCAGTGGCAGTTTCAAGGGCTTGGTATTCTAGGGAAGTTCATGTATAGATCTCTATTTTATGCGGTGTTGTGGGGGATTTGGATTGAGAGAAATAGGCGAATTTTCGATGGGAAAGGCAAGAAGATGGAGGAAATCATTGAGTCCATTACGGTTATGACAGTTTCATGGGTTTGTTTTCTCCCAGAATTTAGAGATGTATCGTGGACAGATATGATGAGAAGTTGGGAGACTGTGGACTACTTGTAGTCTTTATTGGGCATGTCCTTGTTGTCTTGTACTTGTGCTTGTTTCTTATTGTTCCTTTTCTTTGTTTTTCTCTATACTTTTTTCCCCTCTTTTATTAATAAAATTCTTTATTGATCAAAAAAAAAAAAAATAGTTGCTTGTTTGTGCTGTCTGAGTTACATGTAGGTACTAAAGATATGCCATTATTCATTCCCTTCATTTTGTTTGAATTGCAAACTGAAAAAAAAGAAAAGAAAAACACACACACTTTTTTAGATTCCAAATTGTCAATTATAAAATTTCTGTTACCTTGCAGGTCGATGTCCTTATAGTTAGATGGATTGCATCCATGGCTGGAATACTTACTGGTTTTTGCATAACTATTCATCAAATCAGGTTTTATAATCCCTTAACCTCATTTCTTAGTTGGGTTTCATTTCACCCGAAGCTTTTTAAATTTATTATGTGATTGCTCATCACATTGGGCTTTGTAGATATGAATCGTGTCATTAATAATTTTTTTCAAATTAGTGCATATGATGCCAAAAATACCCCTACAACTATCATTTTTCATCAAAAATGCTCCTGCATTCCTTTTTTCACCTAAAATATCCCTACATCATTCAACTTTCGCATACATTCTTGCGACATCCAAATGCCCTGAACTCAGTTTTTTGCATCACTTTACATCACTTTTTCTGCATACCATTCTTCTAATTAACTTTCCAGCATACTCTTGCTAACCAAACGGAACCTTAGGGAAGCATTTACTGTGTTAGTTGTTTGTCAAATACTATGTGTGCTGAATTTCTGACTCTCCTTTTCCCAACTGTTTATTGTTTTCAGGATGATTTGTTGATAGCTAAATTCTACCATTTGACAATGCCCTCATTTTGGTCAATATTCAAATAGTGATTACCGTTGCGTGCTTCCGCTTGCAATGGATGAACTAAGTCGGAGCTACATGAAACGGGATAAGGAAGATTATTCAGACATGAAGGGAAATAGGGTCGGAGAAGAGGAAGACTGCGAGGGCAGTGATAAGAGAAAATACTCAACCAAGTCGAGAAAGCATAGCAATACAGAAGAAATTGAAGAATGGGACAGCGGCGGAAAAAGGAAGAGTTCTGGGGACAGAAATGAGATCCGGAAGAGATCAGGTGGCTCGAACAGGGCAGGTAGTGGGGATGAAGATGATGATGACACAACAAAGGAACTGCGTTCGAAGCAGCTGAAGAAAATTCAAGAGAGAACTGAGAAGAAGACAAGCAGTGGGTATCAAGACAGGGAATTGGAAAGCAAGCAAAAGGGAAGAGATGTTTCTGCCAGTAGAGGGCATGGGCCAGCTGATGAATCAGAAAGGAGCTCATCAAGGAAAAGTTCAAGGCCAACAGTCCATGGGAGTTCTCAGAACAAAAGTAAAGGCAAAGTAGAAAGTTCCCTTGATAATGAGCTTGACAAGGTTCAGGATAGAGAATCTAGGTATTTTGATAGGAAAGATTACAGCCGAGAGAAAGGACATGGATCTCGTGCGCAGGAGAGAACCCCAAGGAGAAGATGGGATGAATCTGATTCTGTCAAAAAATCACAAGAAAGTAATTCTGTTGATAAAGCTGATTCGAGAAGTGGAAAAGCTTCTGATCTTAAGCATGGGAGTTCCAGAGATAGAATTGCAGATGCGAAACCTGAACCAAGTGAGAGCAAAGGTGGGGGATTAGATTCGAGCAGTGATAAGGGCATCAAATCCAGTAACCGGGAAGAGAAAAGGGTTGACAGAGAGAGGAATAAGAGTAGAGGCATGTCAGATACTCAAGAACAAGATAATAAATCAAGTTCTATGAATCGTGAAGATAGTTCAGGGGATCCTAGAGATGATGAGCATAGGAGGGCTCGAGATAATTTTGGTGGACTAATGGAGGATGTAGAGGCTATTACTCATAGGTCTAGCACAAGAGGTCATGGGGAGAAAAATGAGAAGCATAGACAGCATCTGGATCCTGCTGGCCATGATATTGCAGAGAACCGGGAGAGGTCTGTTAATATGGATGAGGATGGACACCTGCAGAGAAGAGACAGAAGTGGGAGGGAAATGAGGCGCTCTAAAAGGTCCTGGAGTCCCGAGAGGAGTGGAAGGCGTAGACGAGAGTCAGATGACTCTGAATCTGATATTGAGAGAAGCATTAGCCTCAAAGGGAAGGAACGTGAAAAGGAGTTTTACAATGATGATAGATCAAAAGGTAGAGATAGTAGCTGGATTGACAGGAACAGGGATTGGGAAGGTTCCAAGGATGATTCGAAACGAAGGGAATA
>JAUPMG010000009.1:12145835-12171391 GCA_031762675.1 Pachysandra terminalis
CATAGATGATTCTTCAGTGAGAGAGAGCTAGCTGGGAATTGGGAACAACACAAGATAGTTGATATTTAGATAGATGCGCACTCTTGTATTAATTCAGATTATTTAATAAACATATTATATTCTTTTATTTAAATACTATTAGAACATTTAAATTGCTTATGCTTATATTCCCATATTGCTATCCATTCCCATTGTAATGGGATGAGAGTCACAATCTTAACCATTGGGCATCCCACTGATCTCAATTGGTTTAGGATGTGACAATAGTAAACAAAATGCAATAAGGATTCAAGAATATGACTAAGGGATGCATAAATCTAAGTTGCAAATGCTTCTTTCCTTCCTTTCTCAAGAACAAATTGCATAGGTTGAATTCAAATGAAATTCTGGAATAGGATTTTAGTTACTTCTAATTTCAATTTCAAGAAAATATGGGTTTTAATCTAAGATTTTAACAGGAATTTCCATTTTATGATTCTAGTTAGCAGGGTCGATTTCAGTATCATATCAATTACTTTGATTGTTTCAACTCTCAAAGGGTTGAGAATTCCAGAATTCTGAATGGAAACTGTCAAAACTATTGATAGAGTCTGGAAACATAAGAATATTTAGACTTCTGAGGTGTTCTGTTTTGGAAATTGCAGAAGAGCAAACACTACAAACCTTTGATGGAAACATATTGAAAGTCAGAAGTGCAAAAAGGTTGGTTACATTTTGATGGAAGATTTGGTTTCATTATCATCTAGTTTTTTTAAGGTTCACAAAAATTTACTTCAATCCAGTCTTCTCATCAAAGATATATATACAGGCAAGCTAAAGATGCCAAATTTGTCTAACTACAAACTCTTTACAAGTCGAAGATACCCCCTTGCAATCCACTAGATCCAAGAAAGACACCCCTTTAAAATCTGCCTGAAAGGAGAATTGTGTGGAAATGTAGACAGCATATATCTTGTCGGCCTTTCCAAATCACGGTCCACTCCCTAAAGAGATGAGGCAGCAGTACCTGACTGTGCAAAAGGAAATATTAAGCTAGAATGCATTGCACTACTCAAACTCACTGACTGAGAACACGGGAAACTATCACAGACAGACCCCTTAAAGAAGAAACCATAGTAGGAGCAGTAGGTGCCTATAGATAGGGCTGTAAACAAGCCGAGCAGAGCTTTCCCAGCTAGTCTCGGGATCATAAAACTCTAGCAAGGCTAAGGCCCAGCTCAAGCTTATTAAAATATTTTGGGCTTAGGCTCGGCTCGCAAAAGCCAGGCTCACAAAAAGCTCGGCTCTCAAAAAAGCTTAGATTAGTACAAATGCATTAATACTATAGTTGAATATTATTATTATATGTAATATACTATATTAACATGTGTGTTTAATATTAATACATAGTATAAGATATAGGAATATTGACGTATATTCTCATATACAAACTGAGTCCAGACCAGTGTTTACAATGTCGGTGACATGTCGCCCGACATGTTGCCAATTTGGAGGTTATCGACAAGAAACCAGGGTGTAAGTCGTTTTACCCTGCTTTCGGCAACATATCGGCAACATAGGGGAAAGAAAAAGTTTCAAAATTTTTTCGATATTTCCCCCATGTCTCGACATGGGCGACATGGGGGAAATTTTTCAATTTGTTTTGAAATTTTTTAGAAAGTTAAAAAGAAAAATGTTAGACATTTGTTTTTGCATTTTTTTTTTATGTATTATGATGTATTTAGACACTTCTTAAGGTTGTTTAAAACTTGGGGGGGAAAACATATCAAAAACCCCAGATTTCCCCATTATTTCCTCCATATTTCCCTTTTCCCTCTCATGGATAGTTTGACTTACATTCACTTTTGGTTTGGCATAATTAGATGTAGCATCTTTTTTACAGCTTACAAACCCGACAGCGTATATTTTTAACTCCCCTCAAGTGATGACTTTTAATGTGTAGGCATTTGTTTCTGCATTTTTGATGTATTTGGATCCATTTAGGCCTTAATTAGACATGTTTAAAGTTTTGAGACAAAATCCATCAAAACCTCATGGTTTACCCACATTTCTCCAACATTTCCCCTTTTTTACACCATGTCACCGACATGTGCCAATGCCACCTGGCGACATGCCAGGCGACATCGACATGGCGAACCTTGGTCGAGACTACCTAGGCTCGACTCAAGCTCACTAAGATAATGATCTTTTTTTGGGGCTCAGGCTCGGCTCTCGAGCCTAATTATAGAGCTCAAGCTTGGTTCATACGAGATGAGCCCGACCCGAGCTAGCTCGGCTCATTGATAGCTCTACCTATAGAGATATTGAAGGTTGATTCACTCCAAAAAATTCCCTTTGGCAAATTGAGCCTCCTCCTTTGCTTCCAATTAATTGCCCTAAGATGAGGATGCTTATCCCAACCGCTACTCTCAACATGCCCATTCTGATTACAAAAGTTGCAATGCATCCCCTCCTTACTGCCAGTGCCTTTGTTATGCTTATTCCCCCACTTTCCTCTTTTGGAGGAGGAAGAGATAAGTGCTGAAAGCTTTGTGGAAGCAATAGAAGAAGATACACCAGGTGCTGGATTCATGGCCTTCTTTCGATTGGCTTCACTTTGGATCAAGTAGAATACTAGATCAATACCAAGGAGTTCATCCCTGCCCAAAATCTGCCCATGGGTCATGTTAAACTAAGGATTAAAACCAGCTAGAAAAGCAAATATCCAATCCTCTTACACTTGCTTCCGGTACTGCTATCGATCTTTCTCATTCTCTGACTCCAACAACTGAAATGATCCAGCTCTTCCCAGCATAATATGTAACAACAGACAACTCCCTTTGACGGAGATTACTAATCTCCCGTCATAGCTGATAGAACCTACCACTATTCCTCTTCTCTCCATATATATTGGATATCCTATCCCTTATCTCCTCTGCTATCTCATGATAGTACACCATTCAATGAATCTTTGGAGTCGAGCCCATAAGCTAACATAACCATCAGATTGTCATGCTCCCACCGATTGTAGTATAAGAGGGATCTGAAACCTTAATCTTCCCACTGAGGTATTCCAGCTTCCCTTTCCCACCAATATACATCTGGCTTGATCTAGAACAGTCCATTCAGTTTTTCTCATACAGCTTTACTCTAGTAATCTGGATATTACGATTATGACCAAAGAGTGCAGTTTCAATCACAGTTTTAGTTTCAGAACTAACTTCCAGATCACTGAAAGTTAAAAATTATTGATGGCTGAACAGAAAATCAACTGAAGAACTGAAATTAACACCCACACACACCAAACAAAAAAAGGAAAGCTCCAAAAAAGAGAGACAGAACGCACAAACGATACAAAGAATGATGTCTCCCCCCAAGTACAAGAAACAGTAGAATAACTTTCCACAAGGTTGTAATACTCAAAAGAACAAACTTCCATGCAGCTAGATAAATTCAGATGCAATAAACACCACTTCAGACCTGTTCACACCCCTCAAACCACCTCAGATTTGATTAATAGAGCCTTAAATCATTCCAGATCTGATCAAAGCCGCCGCAGAGTACAAATCCAGCATTGTATTGACTGGTGCGACTAGAACATCCAACAAACTAACACCTAATTTTAGATTTTTTTAATTGCTTTGTTGACTACGCCCCCTTTCCATCCTACCAAACTCCAAGCAAGCTTTCTTCTTTTCCTTTGCCTCTTCTTTCTGTTCAAACGAAACCCTTCTATGTTCTCTGGTAACCATAATTCTAGTGGTTTAACCATGACCAGTACCTTCTTGCCCTACTCCACAACCCTGTACCACTCATTTCAGATCACCTCAAAATTGCAATCACGAACACCACCTCCTCTAACATCCCACATAATTAATTACTTCTTTTGAAATCCCTCCCATCCCGTGAAACATTGAAAACCCAACCCCTTTGTTCTTCTCACTAACCAAACTATTCAAATTAAAGTTTTCTTCACAAAAATCTTCCTCCTCAAAACCTGAGAAGTGAGTAGAAGAAAGAATTAGAGAATCGGAAAAAAGAAGCTTAACATGGCTTAATTTAACACTTGAACTCACCTTCGTGGGCAATTCCTTTGCTGCAGGACTTTTATTCAACTAACCCATTCCTACAAACTCATCTTCACTCTCCCACAATTGATTACACCAAAGAACAAGGCTTCAGGTTGATCAGAAGTTCTAGCTCGCCTGCTGAATTCATCTCTTCATAGAATCGAGAGCAAGCGTCAGTTCTCGTTTGAAATCTTGAACAAAGTCTATGCCACACCATCCATCTCCCAACTTGGTTCGACCTCAGAAGAAATTATAGAGCCATAATTTCTTCCCTAAATGACTCAACACTTCTGCTTAACAGGCTCCCTTCAGAAGGAGGGCTATTGATAAAGATTGGCCAACTTTCTAATCCAACAATCAATAACAAAAAGGAGTCCAAGCATTCCACCACATCCCTACTTACATCACAGATAATAATTCCCTTTGGGTTTGGTCCCAATCCACTAAGCCCAATAAGCTCTCCCCTACTACCCTATGGCCATTTTTCCTTTATCGACTCTAGGTGTCTCCCACCAACACCAGCTAAATTTAAATTTTGAAAAACCCTTTTCCCACCTTAGAGCTCTTCCATTTCTGTACAAAATCAACATGGGCCTTAGTCTTTAGTCCAACAAACTTCGACTCAACTGTCCATTCGGTCCACTTTGTCTTTATTCTTCCTCGCATCTGTGTATTTCACTGCACTACCAATTCCGGCAATCATTCGCAAATAGCAACCTAGAACTATTCTCCAATAAAACCACAAATTTAACCTTCACCACCAAACTATGTACTTGAACACACATTGCACAGGGATTACATGTGGAGAAGAATCAGCCCTAATCAAAATATGGCATCATTGTAACTGGATACAGTCTTCCATCTTTAAATCACTCCTAGCATATGCTTCATAGGCCTCTTCTATCAACTAAAAGTTCTTTTCACAGTAAAGACAGTGGAAGACCCACTATTCTAGCATAACAAAACTCAAAGACCATATTCCCCTATGACCAGCCAATTGAGCTACCCCAAACATCCAAGTAGAGATAATAAACGGCTCTAGAAATTGAGTACCTTCTTTTAGGATTCAATGAGCCTTGAAGGTAGATGGAAATGTGAACAAGAATATCTCATTGTACAACTTCTGCACTTTGAAGTCTCCTACAATATCCCAAATTTCCTTAACCCAACGCTAAACCTTCTCAGAATCCAAAGGCTTTCCCTTAAATTTACCCATCAGGTAAGGATTAAACAAAGGTTTCTGGCTATTGGCCAGGTTCTCATTAACGAATATTGTTTCTTTTTTTTTGATCAGTGACGAATATTCTTTCTTCCCCTTCAATTGATCTATGGTAACCAAACCTTTTTGATCTGTTCTTCATCAACCATCTTTCTCATGCCTATCTTTGTGAGGGTCTTTCAGAGGCTTCCAAGACCCATTCTAAGTGCACAAACCATTTCTAGAATCGCTTCCTTGTTTTTAAGCAATGCCCCTAAAAAGCATGGTTCAAAATAACGTATCAAGGTAGCATATCGGTCAATTAACTAATGGATACGTATTGAGATACATACCGGGTACGAGTGGAAATGCCGTAAAAATTATGGATATGGCAAATATACATTGGAAAATGGTGGATACTTAAAACAAGACTCACTTAGATGCAAATATAAGTTAAAAATATGATTGGATTAACATTTATTCATATCATACACCCATACACAAAATATATATTGATATGAAAAGATGCCGGTATGCATGCAGGTGCATGAAAAGTTAAAAATAGGCATCTAGATCCATGTATTTTGCTTGAAATTCATAGATCCGTATAATAAAACTCCGAAACATTCTTTTAGAAATAAAAAGTATAATTTAGAATGAAAAAAAAATATTCTTACAATGGCATATCTCGAAAAGTTATGCAAGAAGAGGAAATGTGCTTTTTAAGCTCCAAATATTATATGTTTTCAATCAAACTAAAATGATTTTTGATTGAAGTTGGCCATCTTTCAATAGGGTTTGATTTTTTGGTTAGGGAGAGAGAGTTGAAAAATGCATTAACAGTTCGTTTTTCAAGCTTTACATGTAAAAATGGTTGAGACATTGCATGTATAGAGTATATTAGTTGAATACACTTGATATATTATAACATATTAGGCCGTATTAACTGATGCAGTCAATATGTTTCCTGTATCGACTTATACAATGTAGAAATTAGCTTATCCTAAAATATATCAATATACCGTACCGACACGGTGGATACAAGATACATATCAACCGTATCGATGGGATCTACTGTCAAAATTGTACGAGTCATTCTTTGACTTGTATAATTCAGCTCGAATCGTCAACTAGGCGAGATAAATTGTCCGGTTGACTCATTTTTGGGTCAACTCGTACGAATCAATTATGACTCGTACGAGTAAATCGGGGATCGCGATCTTTTTGTGATTTAATCGATTCTCTTCATCTGGTAAAGAGGACTGGTGAACTTCATATTTTGTTTCCTTTTCTTCTTCTTATCTTATTTTAAGTAAAATATAAACACAGAATAACAACATATGTGTATTAATTAGTGTCCTAATGAGACTTAAATTCTTTTGGAAACAAAAAAAAACAAAACATGATTTTAGAAACCTACGGACCCCCTTGTTTTTGCAAAACATGAAGATTTCTTAAAATTTCAAAGTTTTTCCTATTTTAAATGATATAAATAGTAGAATAATAAAAAATATGTCTAAATTAGTATTCTAACAGGAACCTAAAATTACAAAACCCCTGTTTTTGCCTAAATTAAAACAATCTAACTTTTCTTATTTTGAACTTATTTTAAATAATATACAGTACTAAATCTATAACAAATTTATCTAAAGTAGTATCCTAATATAGATATATCTTAATTAGTATCCTATACCAATTTTAAACCTTTTTAAGGGTGTTAAAGGAACATTTATGTAGAATTCTGTAGTGGGTAGTTTTGTGAAGAATCACCAAGAGTAAGATAACTGATTGACGGGAACCTAAATCAACAAGTGACTGTATCCCGTTTCTAGAACAACTAAGAGTTAGACTAAGTGACCGTTAGCACGGGTCAAGTAAGATTGGGAAATAAAGATTAAGATTATGACTGAACCTTTTGCAAGCTGCCTACGTACCCAAACAGGGATCAAGTCAGACGCAGTTCAAGGTCTGGGAATTTCGTCAACGGTCTCCCTTTTTTGCCATGTTTTGTCATCCTCTTTTTCATCATCGGTTTCAAAGAAAGTGAGCAGCTATTTATATATTTTTGGAGAAAGATAATGGTAGTTAGTTCCGTTAAACTGTTTCTAACGGTGTTAAAATGCTAACTTGAGGTAACATGCATTAATTACCCCAGTCGCCTAAGTGGACCAATTACGAGTCACATTGGTGAATTTTAGGTTTGCCACTAAAAACAGTGACACGGCATGTAGTTCATGTCATGACAAGAGATTGGCAAGTCCCCTAGTATGTCATGCTCATGACGCCTCGATATGGGCGTTGGCGATTAGTAGATATAAGTGATAATGAAAGTTGTTTAGCCTTCGCGTCGTCCAGATTGTCTAGTCTTGGTGCCATCGAGGCTATTAGTCTTAGTACTTTTGAGGTTCTCGAACCTTAGCACTTTTGAGACTATGTGACCTTCTACGTCGTTGAGGTTCCCTCTAAACGGAGGCGTTCCTTCGACTTCGTCGAGGTTCCCTCTAGACGGAGGCTATTAGTCTTAGTACTTTCGAGGTTCTCGAACCTTAGCACTTTCGAGACTACGTGACATTCTACGTCGTCAAGGTTCCCTCTAGACGGAGGCGTTCCTTCTACATCGCCGAGGTTCCCTCTAGACGGAGGCTATTAATCTTCATGACACCGGAGCATAGGCACTGACAACTATCATGTGTTAAGTGTAATGAATATCGTTCAGTCTTGACGTCTTCGAGACTGTTTGATCTTCTACGTCGTTGAGACTCTCTCTAGACGGAGGTATGTATCGCCTTCTACGTTATTGAGACTCTTTCTAGACAGAGGTATGTATTACCTTCTACGTTGTTGAGACTCTCTCTAGACGGAGGTATGTATTACCTTCTATGTCGTTGAGACTCTCTCTAGATGGAGGTATGTATCACCTTCTACGTCGTTGAGACACTTTCTAAACGGAGGTATGAATCACCTTCTACGTCGTTGAGACTCTCTAGACGGAGGTATGTATCACCTTGTACGTCATTGAGATTCTCTCTGAACGGAGGTATGTACTGGTATGTTGCCGTGGAGTATCGAATTTTTACTGCCTCCAGGGAGGTCTCTCCCCTTAGGTGTAAGCTCATATCAATGTCGACATCTTACAATCTCCAGGGAGGTCTCTCCCGTTAGGTATAAACTCATATCGACGTGTTCACTGAGACGCATCTCCTTGGTGAATGTGAGGCGCACCTTTATGTCTACATCCCGTCGTAGGGGGTCCGGCATCCCATCGTGGACTATCTGTTGATATTAGCTTCATTACATAAATACTATAAATGTGTTGGTTATTCAGTGATTTGCGCAATGTAAAGAATCATCATACCTTTTCTCTATATCTGTGTTCTCAACTCTACGTTCCTCGAACCGGTTATGGCTCTCATTCATGAAGTTCCTGAGGGTCTCACCCGGGGGTATCAATTAGACCTTGCTACATGTCGGTCATAGTCCTCACACGTGTCAATCTATCGTTGGGCTATCTGCCCCTACCAATTTTCATATCTCCATTTCAGTCCCCCTGACCACGACGATTATCTTCAAGATATTGACGTGGTCATGGTATAGTTTGATTAACATTGTCACCGCGCACTGATCACTGCCCTGAGCATTGGCGCGGTGTGGAGTATAGAGATGCATCTCTTAGTCGACACCCCACTGTGGAGTATTGGCATCCTGCCATGGATTATAGAGACGCATCTCTTAGTCAGCATCGCACTGTGGAGTATTTGCATCGCGGTGTGGAGTATAGAGATTCATCTCTTAGTCGACATCCCACCGTGGAGTATTGGCATCCTGCCATGGAGTATAGAGACGCATCTCTTAGTCGGCATCGCACTGTGGAGTATTTGCATCCCGTCATGGAGTATAGAAACGCATCTCTTTAGTTGGCATCCCGTCATGGAGTATAGAGACGCATCTCTTTAGTTGGCATTCCGCCGTGGAGTATTGGCATCTCGCTATGGAGTATTGGCATCCCGCCATGGAGTATAGAGACGCGTCTCTTAGTCGACATCCCACCGTGGAGTATCGGCATCCCGCCATGGAATATAGAAACGCATCTCTTAGTTAGCATCCCACCGTGTAGTATTGGCATCCCGCCTTGGAGTATAGAAACGCATCTCTTTATGTATCACCTTCAACGTCATTCGAGGTTCACTCTAGACGGAGGTAGTATTTCCTTCAACGTCATTCGAGCTTCACTCTAGACAGAGGTAGTATTTCCTTCAACATCATTCGAGCTTCACTCTAGACGATGGTAGTATTGCATTTAACGTCATTTGAGCTTCACTTCAGACGAAGATATGTATTACCTTCAACGTCATTCGAGCTTTACTCTAGATGGAGGTATGTATTGCCTTCAACGTCATTCAAGCTTCACTTCAAACGGAGGTAGTATCGCCTTCAACGTCATTCGAGTTTCACTCTAAACGGATGTAGTATTGTCTTCAACGTCATTCGAGTTTCACTCTAAACAGAGGTATGTATTGGTAATAATGAAAGTTATTTAGCCTTGGGCTGTTGAGACTGTCTAGTCTTGGCACCATCGAGGCTATTAGTCTTAGTAGTTTCGAGGTTCTCGAACCTTAGCACTTTCGAGACTGTTAATCTTAGGACTTTCGAGGTTCTCGAACCTTAACACTTTCGAGACTATTTGACCTGCTATGTCGTCGAGGCTCTCTCTAGACGGATGTATGTATCACCTTCTACGTTGTTGAGACTCTCTCTAGATAGAGGTACGTATCGCCTTCTACGTCGTTGAGACTCTCTCTAGACGGAGAAGTGCATCACCTTCTACGTCGTCGAGACTTTCTTTAGACGGATGTATGTATCGCCTTCTACGTCGTGGATACTCTCTCTAGATGGAGGTATGTATCACCTTCTACGTCGTTGAGACTCTCTCTAGACGGAGGCATGTATCACCTTCTATGTCGTCGAGACTCTTTCTAGACAGAGGTATGCATCACCTTCTATGTCGTTGAGACTCTCTCTAGACGGAGGTATGTATCACCTCCTACGTCATTGAGATTCTCTCTAGACGGAGTTATGTATCACCTTCTACATCATCGAGACTCTCTCTAGGCGAAGGTATGTATCACCTTCTATGTCGTTGAGCTACACTCTAGACAGAGGTATGTACCGGTATACAGCCGTGGGGTATCGACGTCTTATAGCTTCCAGGGAGGTTGCTCCCCTTAGGTGTAAACTCATATCGATGCTGACGTCTTACAGTCTCCATGGAGGTCGCTCCCCTTAGGTGTAAATTCATATCGACGTGTTCACTAAGACGCATCTCTTTGGTGAATGTGAGGCGCACCTCTCTAGGGTAATCAGTCCGAGGGGATGTCCCAACACAGGTGGGCTCTCGAAGCATAGGTAGAGACGCATCTCTTTATCGGCATCCCGCTGTAAGGAATTCGGCATCTTGCCGTGAGGGATCCGGCTTCCTACCGTGACGGATCCAGCTGTGGGGGATACGGTATCCTGCCGTAAGGGATCCGGCATCTCGTCGTGGAGGTATGTATTCACCGAGACTCTTCTCGATGGTGAACATAATCTTATGTTAGTAAATAGATATCCTTTATCCATAGAGAGTGATCATTAAGAATTGTGTAGTCATGTCAGCTTTGTTGAGTGATTACTACTGGCATGGGAGTTATTGCGTAACTTGTATAACATAGAAAGTCATTGTGGTAACGCACTACCTTTCTTTATATCAATGTCACAGCCTCGTGTTCTTTTCGCAGGTAGGTGCTGTTATTCTTGGTGCTCCCAAGGTTCTTACCCGCGGATGTCGTTTATGACTTCACTACGTGTCGGTGTATCCTTGGGATAATTTCCCGTATTATTTCTCATATTTGTGTTGGTGCACACGCTGCGGTTCACCGATCGCTGCCCTCAAGCATTGGCGTGGGAATAGTACTCCCTTTCTATTTTCTTCAAATATATGCATACATATGTTTTCTATGTGAGCTCTACATCGTCCATAGGTATAGGCGCGGGCGCATTGTCCTCTCTTGGGAGCAGCCGTAGATATCATACCCCTTATATATATATATATAAGGTTTAAAGTGGAGGGGTGCAACACGAGGACTTCCCAGGGGGGTCACCCATCCTAGTACTATAGCCCAAGCACGCTTAACTGCCAAGTTCTAATGGGATGCAGTGCATTAGTGCTGGTATGATCACACCCTTCCTCTTTGGATGTGATGCTTATATCAGTCCTCCCAGGACTGATAAAAATAATTCTCAATTTTTTTTTTGCTTAGTCGGAGCCACCTCATCCGTATCGTCCTCGTCGTTGGGATTGACGTCCATACCAGTCCTCCAAGACTGTTAATAAACAATAATAATAATTTTGCCTTAGCGCCACCTCATCCGATTGGGAATCGGCCTTTGACGCCGGAACCAATCCTTTCGGGATTGGGATCTGCTGTCGACGTCCCCCCTCTTCCTCGTCTTCAGGATTGACGCCCATACCAGTCCTCCAGGACTGTTAATAAATAATAATAATAATTTTGCCTTAGCGCCACCTCATCCGTTTGGGAATCGGCCTTTGACGTCGGAACAAATCCTCTCAGGATTGGGATCTGCTGTCGACGTCCCCATTGTCCTCGGGATTGACTCCCATATCAGTCCTTCGGGACTGCTAATAAATAAAAATAATAATTTTGCCTTAGCACCACCTCGTCCGTTTGGGAATCAGCCTTTGACATCGTAACCAATCCTCTCGGGATTGGGATCTCCTGTGGACGTCCTCCCTCGTCCTCGTCCTCGGGATTGACGCCCATACCAGTCCTTCGGGACTGTTAATAAAAAATAATAATAATTTTGCCTTAATGCTACCTCATCCGTTTGGGAATCGGCCTTTGACGCTAGAACCAATCCTCTCAAGATTGGAATCTGCTATCGACGTCCCATTTCGTCCTCGTCCTCGGGATTAACTCCCATACCAATCCTCCGGGACTGTTAATAAATAATAATAATAATAATTTTGACTTAGCGCCACCTCATCCATTTGGGAATCGACCTTTGATGCCAGAACCAATCCTCTCGGGATTGGGATCTGCTGTTGACGTCCCCCCTCGTCCTCGGGATTGACGCCCATACTAGTCCTCCGGAACTGTTAATAAATAATAATAATAATAATAATTAATTTTTTTTTAACTAGGTTAAGGCATCAAAGCCTTATGACGTCATAGCCTTTGACGTCAAAGCTGACGTCATAGGGCGTATCACGTTAAAGCCTTTGACATCAAAGCTTCATGACGTCAATGCCGACGTCATAGCTTTATGAAGTCAAAGCTTATGACGTCAAAGTATTTTGATGTCAAAGCCTTGTGGCGTCAAAGCCTTATGACGTCGAAGCTTTTGACGCCAAAGCCTTATGGCGACAAAGCTTCTACGCCAAAGCCTTATGACGTCAAAGCTGCTTCCTTCTATTATATCTGGGCCATCCCTTACTTCCTCTCTTGGAAATGTTTTTTGCTTGGGGCGTCACTGCCCAATAATCCTCGGATTTTTTTTACTTGGGGCGTCACAACTCGATCCTCCTCGGGATTTTGCGGAAATCATCATCAATAGCTAATCCTCCTCAGGATTTTGCTGAAATCATCAACAGCTAATCCTCCTCGGGACTTTGCTGAAATCATCAACAACTAATCCTCCTTGAGATTTTGCTGAAATCATCAACAACTAATCCTCCTTGGGATTTTGCTGAGATCATAAACAGCTAATCCTCCTCGGGATTTTACTGAAATCATCAACAGCTAATCCTCCTCAGGAACTTTCTGAAATTCTTCGTTTGGCGCATCAAAGCCTATGGGCGCTAGCAATCCCTCTTTGGATGGGGTTTGCAAGATCTCGGCTAAGGCTGTTGATGAGTCGGTTTCGGCCTTATCTTCGGGGGTTACTTTGCTTGCTAGAAACTTTGTAAGTCCCCATTTCTGTCCATGTCATCTGATGGTTTTTTTTTGTCTCTAGCGCTCCTCACGTGTGTGTGTGTGTGTATATATATATATATACGCGCACATATTTTCCTTACTCTTGCATTGTTTTGATCAATTCCATAATCTGCTTGGTTTTTCTCTCATAAGTGTGGCTTACGGGTCAAATTGGTTCGTCCTCCAAGCGCAATTAGCGCCATATGGATAGTCCCCCAGTCCTTGTCTCGAATGAGGAAACACTGACCTCTAATCATGAGGTTGAAGAAGATGAAGGAAACAATGTCGATGAGGACCAAACTCATGACTCTAGCCCCATCAACCTTGAAGTCGACGTACGACCTTGCATCCTCGACTCGAGTAGGATGCCGTCAGTAGTTGCAGTCTCTCGTAGTACTTTCCTCACATCATGTTCGACTGAGAGGGGTGAGACTTTCATTTCTTTTGCAAGTGTATGTTTTATTCTAAGCATATTTTTTTGCTTTTGTAAGGTATCTTTTATTTCTTCCAGGTGAATCCCCCAGGCGTTAGTGTCCTCCTACTCCTAGTGTTGGGGATGCTACTACTGATGCTTTCTTTGCTGGGAAAAAGACTTCTATTGCTTCCCAGTACCTTCAAGGAAGACATCATCTAAACGACAAAGGAGGGGGGAGTAGTCCTCGCGCCCCCTTAGTGTCGTCTCCTCCTAGACAAGTGAGGGTGCCTGATCCGCTCGTGGATGTACCCCCGGGATCTTTCATTCCCAATGAGGACAGCGTTCGTGTTATTGATGCTTCTAGCGAGAGTGGTAATTCTCATGACTATTGGTGGGAGATTTTCTAGTCCAGTGAGCGTGGACACTTATGCTGAACCACTACTACTTGTTGGAGTGGAGGCTCACTTGGTGTTTGTAAGGAAGATTTACATTCCCTCCACCTACGGCTTTATTCTTCAGAGCATCATTGATCGTTATGGCGATCCTGGTATTGAGATGACTTTCTCCAGTCCTCGCCTTCGAGCCCCCTTTTTTTCTTTACTCAACTGTATGTTTGCGGGTTGGGCGTCTTCAGGAGGCACATATCTCTGCTCTTACCGTGGAGGAACTCCATGATATGCAAAAGGAGCTAGAGGATCCCTTAGCAGTCGGGATGAAGCTAGATTGGTTGATAGTGCACTTAGGCACCATGGAGGAAGCCTTGGAGCACCTCACAAGTTATCGAGAGCAAAAGGTTTCTCCTACTACTCGTCAAGACTTAGAATCTATACTGAAGGTTTCTCCTACTACTCGTCAAGACTTGGAATCTGTAACGCCCCCGGAAAATTTCGTTTGCTTCTTTGGGCGTTTCGGTAATTTCTTTGCTTTTGGTAGCGTTGTTGGTCAATTTTGGCATTTCTTTTGGTGCACCCTTGTTGTGTACTGTGACCCACACTATAGCCTTGCTCATTTAATGAGCTTGGATGGTTGAGATTTGATCTCCCATCTAAGAGGCAATGGAGGGTTGAGATCTATTTGGTTTTGTGGGTAGGGTTTAAAAGACAAAAGTCTAAAACCCTAACTCATTTTTGTCTTGAGGATTTGGCTATGTAGAGAGAAGAGGAGGAAAAGCTTCAAGGAAGGCTCCAAGGAGAAGACCATAGCTAGGGAGGAGATTCACGAACTCAAGCCACACCATTTTCGTCCAAGGAGATTCTTGCTTATCAGGTAAGTGTATTATGTACACTTGTTGTGTTCTTCATGGGATTTCCCATGACTTCTTCACACATGTTTGGATTATTGTGTGTTTGTTATTGTTGTGTAATCATGAAAATCATTTGTGGTATGAAATTCATGAGTTGAAATGCTAAACATGGATGTTACATTATCTAGGTAAGTTCTCGCTCATAATGCGTTGATGATTCTTGAGATTTCTTGTGTGAACATAAAATGTTGTTTGATTTGGTTGTAATGTGATTTCTTTTGTGATTAAACTCTCTTTCGGACCTAATTTAACCCCAAAGGTTGACCTAGGTGGAGAATTGTCCAGAAAACCCAAATGTGGAGCGAAAAACTCCAAATCGCATCCGTCGGTGGGTGCATCGGTCCGCCGCACTCGCCGACGAAACTAGGTTCAGGCGTGTCCCTGGAGGTGGGTGTGTCGGCCCACCGACGAACTCGCCAACAGTATGTGGGATACCTTGAGAGTTGGTCGATGGCACCGACTACACCTGCCGACGGCGTCGGTGGATGAGTCGGTGGTGCCGACGAACCCACCGAGGGTGTTGGAATTAAACATTCAAGTTGGCCATCGATGGCACTGACGGACCCGCTGACGGATGTGATAGGAGTGCGGTCGGTGGTACCGACGACACCCACCTATGAGACTTGGCCTAAGAGGTTGGACTTGGTCGGTGAGTCGTCAGTGGCACCGATGGACTCGCCGACAGAAACTGTAGGTGGGTGGTCGGTGGTACCGACAGCACCCACCCAAGGAGACTTTAGACCCTGTTTGGACCGTGGTCGGTGGCACCTATGAACTCGCCGACGAGCTTGTTGGACTGACCCTTTGGACTGGTCGGTGAGTCGTCAGTGGCACCAACGGACTCACTGACGGAGACTATGGTGGGTAGTCGGTGATACCGACGACACCCCTTGGTAACATTTGTTGGACCTGGTCGGTGAGTCGTCGGTGGCACCGACGGAGTGTTCGGATGACACCCCGTAGAGAGACTTGTTGGTTTGGTCGGTGAGTCGCCGGTCCACCGACGGGACTCGTCGACAGTGGCTTGTGTTAGCTTTAGACTATGATTGGTGGGTGGTCGGTCCACCGATGGACCCATCGACAGTGAGTTTGTTGGATTAGACCCTTGGCAAGTGGGACCGACGGCACCCACCGAGGAGACCGTCTGTGAGTCGTCGGTCCACCGACGGACCCACCGACAGAGAATTTTGACCTGTATTTTGTCTGGCCGGTGGGTGGTTGGTGGCACCGACGGTACCCACCCACAGTGACTGTTTGAGCATTTCTGGGAGCCCTTGAGTGGGGGGATTGGCACCCGGAACTTGGCCTATTGTTGTGCCATATTATTTGAGTTATTGTTCATACTAGATATGTATGAGAAGTGTGATTGTGGTGAATCATACAATTATACCTTTGTTACTTGGCCATTGTAGTGCCACCTTGTTTGAGCATTTAATTCATACTAGCATTGTATGATGATGTGATTGTTGTGCATAGCTTGACCCCGTGCGATAATATTACTTGGATGTAATACCGTGAATGGATTAGTAGGATGAATTGGAACTTCATACACTCATGCATGACCCGTAGTGTAACATGTATGAACAATTAATGATCGACTGTGTTTAGATTGATGTGAGTATAGAGAATGTCATCCTTGCATCCTATCATCAATTCTTGAATGTACAGATGTTATGAATTGACATATCCATATTGAGTGATGGTCATCCACTTAATGCATATGTAGCATATCATGTAGCCGATTATTAGTATCATTCATGTAATGGACATGCATGCATGATCAGTCCTTGTGAGGACTTAGACCCCAAACTACCATGGCTCCTTTAAGAAGGACCATCGAGTAATGTGTGTGGATACTTGGACTTCAGAGTTAAGTACCAAATGAGAGATATGGATCTCTGGTGTCCCCAAGAACGAACTTATTAATCAAATCTCATATGATTTGAGGGTGACGGACTTGCAACCCCAAGAGCCCTGGATCTGTATATATATACATCTTACATATATATATGGATGACGACTGTTTGGTTGTATGCGTGTGATTGATGTACACGGGGGATATCTTAGAGGAGCCCCGGAATCCGTTCCCACGATAAAAAATGAAGATGGGATATATCGCCCATGGGAATAGACTCCCTAAAACTGTGTTGTACACACAGAATCGGCGAGGTAGCCTTAGCACGAAAGGGGCCGTGTATCCGTGAGTTTGATACGCGGTGTTACAATCCAGATCAAGCGTGAGGCATCAAATCAACACACAGAGTTGATACCATTCCTGTGCATATCACGTGTTTGATGAGGTCATTGTGTGTGGGCCTATTTATGTATATATCTGTTCATGTCATTGCATAAAAATGAATGAACCCTGCATTGATCATGGCATCCCATGCATATCATGGTCATCCTGATTATTACATTGCACTTGTACATTGCACTTGCTGAGCACGTAGCTCAGGCCTTTCTGGCTCCAACATTTCAGGTACATAGTTAGTACTGCTGTAAGGACCCCTGGATGATGTGAAGGCGGTGACGAGAAGACGTGGCATCTTCTGCGTACCTGCAGTTTGGACTCGATGTATTTTTCCTGGAGTAGTTGTACCCTTTATTTAGGCCATGTATTTGGCCTTTCTTTGTACTTATGGGTATTAATGATGTATTTTAAACCTTGTCTTGTTTTAACATCATTATGCTCATTTCGCTTCCGCTAATTATTCCCTGATTTCAGTATTATTCTACTGCTTTATGGTTAGAGGTTACCACTCCCTTGGGTTGTGTGTTTGGAGAAGGGAGTGAGAGTCAGGCTGGAATCCTAGAGTTACGCTCACATGTGTGAGTCATGCTTTAGAATTCGGGTCGTGACAAAATCCCATGTAACTAATCATGAATCTAAGATTGAGGCATTGCGAGCCCAGCTGTTAGGAGAAGAAGAGGCGCTGTCTGTTGTCAAAGCCAGATTGGCAGGAGGTGATGGTAGACTTTCTGTTGTGTGTTCTTGGTTTAAGAACAACAAGTTCAGTGGTGGCCCTCTACTGGCGGATCTCTTAGAGACGCCTTGATGTTATCCTTGTACTTAGTTCTGCTGTAATTTTCTTTCTTTTGAAGGATTAATTACTATCATCCTTTATTGGCATACTCTTTATATTAATGCTAGCATATCCAAGTAATTTATGCGTACTTGTTTTCTCATAAATGAAGAGTCACAATAATTAACTGACACATCTTATGAAGTAACCCTCTAGCTCCTATATAGAAGATGGGGAGGGTTAGAGAGACTCGTCTTATTTCAATCGCCCTTCCATTACTCTCAATCTCTTGCGAGTAGTAGTGTCGGTTCTCGTCGCTCGTAGCCTATAACGTACGTAGGAGACTTAGGCAATGTGTCTGGAGTATTTTCCAGCTCATGCAAATCGCCTGGTAATGCAAATCCTACCGATGCTCCGGCTTGCTCTACGGCCTTCGTCTTACTCTTCAGTATTGACATTCTTCTAATGGTGATTAGTATGTAGGAGACTTAGTCCCCAGCGGAGTTGCCGAAGTGTAATGGGTGGTTTTGTGAATAGTCACCAAGAGTAAGATTACTAATCGACGGGAACCTAAATCAATAGGTGACTGTATCCCGTCTTTAAAAGAACTAAAGAGTAAGACTAAGTGACCGTTAGCACGGATCGAGTAAGATAAGGAAATAATGGTTCAAGGCATTGGAATTTCTCCAACCCCTATGGATCTAATTGAGATTATGACTAAACCTTTTGCAGGCTGCCTACGTATCCAAACAAGGATCAAGTCAGACGTAGTACAAGGTCTGGGAATTTCGTCAGCGGTCTCCCCTTTTTGTCATCTTTTCTCATCCTCTTTTTCATCATCTGTTTTAAGGAAAGTGAGCCGCTACTTATAGATTTTTGGAGAAAGATAATGGAAGTTAAGTTCCATTAAACCATTTCTAACAGTGTTAAAATGCTAACTTGAGGTAACATGCATTAATTACCCCAGTCGCTTAGGTGGACCAATCGCGAGTCACATTGATGAATTACAGGTTTGCCACTAAAAACCGTGACGGCATGTCGTTCATGTCATGAAAAGAGATTGGCGAGTCCCCCTTTATGTCATGCTCATAACGGCTCGATATGGCCGTTGGCGATCAGTAGATATAAGTGATAATGAAAGCTGTTTAGCCTTGTCGTCGTCGAGACTGTCTAGTCTTAGCGCCATCGAGGCTATTAGTCTTGGTACTTTTGAGGTTCTCGAACCTTAGCACTTTCAAGACTATGTGACCTTCTACGTCGTCGAGGTTCCCTCTAGACGGAGGCTCTTAGTTTTAGTACTTCGAGGTTCTCGAACCTTAGCATTTTCGGGACTATGTGACCTTCTACGTCATCGAGGTTCCCTATAGACAGAGGCTATTAGTCTTCATGATGCCGGAGCACAGGCGCCGACAACTGTCATGTGTTAAGTGTAATGAATATCATTCAGTATTGACGCCTTCGAGACTGTTTGACCTTCTACGTCGTTGAGGCTCTCTCTAAACGGAGGTACGTATTAGCTTCTACGTCGTTGAGACCCTCTCTAGACGGAGGTATGTATCACCTTCTACGTCGTTGAGACTCTCTCTAGATGGAGGTATGTATCACCTTCTACGTCGTTGCGACTCTCTCTAGACGGAGGAATGAATTACCTTCTACGTCGTTGAGACTTTCTCTAGGAGGTATGCATCACCTACGTCGTTGAGATTCTCTCTAGACGGAGGTATGTACCAGCATGCTGCCGTGGAGTATCAACGTCCTACAGCCACCAGGGAGGTCTCTCCCCTTAGGTGTAAACTCATATCGATGTCAACATCTTACAGTCTCCAGGGAGGTCTCTCCCCTTAGGTATAAACTCATATCGACGTGTTCACCGAGATGCATCTCCTTGGTGAATGTGAGGCACACCTCTATGTCAGCATCCGGCCGTAGGGGTCCGACATCCCGCCGTGGAGTATCTGTTGATATTAGCTGCATTGTATACTTACTATAAATGCGTTGGTCATCCAGTGATTTGCGCAATGTAAAGAATCATCATACCTTCTCTCTAAATCCGTGTCTCAACTCTACGTTCCTCGAACCGGTTGTGGCTCTCATTCATGAAATTCTCGAGGGTCTCACCAGAGGCTATCAATTAGACCTTGCTACGTGTCGGTTATAATCCTCACATGTGTCAATCTATCATTGGGCTATCTGCCCCTGCTATTTTTCATATCTACAAATTCATTATTTTAATTTTTTTATGAATATTTAAAAAAATCGCTGACTCTTACGATTCAGAATTCAAAATTCCAATTCAATTCAAAGGGACACCTTCCGATTTTCGATTCGAGTCACGATTTAACAACCTTGCCGACGGGTTATATTTTTGAGCCAGGCAGTGAAACGTTCCCCATCGCTCATTATCCTTACAATTTGTAGGGCTTTGCAAAGCTCCTGCAATATCTTCCTCTTCATAGCCAGCCAAAGGTGGAAGCAGGATGGATCCTTGGCGCCCAGAACAAGGTGTTGCACAAAAACAACAACCTTCCACTTTCAAACTTCAGGAGGATCAACACTCGAGGCTTTTGATTTGGTTTATATTGTAACACCCTATGAACCCTCCTTTTCTATTGTTCATCTATTCGACCATCAAAACTCAACTTCCGTATCTACATGCCAAAAACTCCATTTGGATCTCTGTTCTTCATCACCCTTCTTATCAACAGTACAAACCAGTAAGATTCTTCTTTGTATAACGTAATGGAAGAAAAGAACCCTTTTCCTCTCTAAACCAAACTAAGGCATTCCACCAAATCCTCCTTCCAAAGATTGGAGCCCTAGCTATCAACTTGCAAAAATCTCCTCTCCATTAAGAGAGACAAGAAATATCGCATCTTTCCTTGAGCTGTAAATCCCTCACATTTTCCATAATTAATGGTGAAATCAAAGTATTAAGAGATCCCACAAGCTTCTAGCAAATTCCGTTTAAGAAAACCAATATTCACACCTTCAAAGATCTTTCTTCTAGGCATGCTATTAATTTTCTCTGAAAGTTAGCATATTTACCCGAAATTTCTATTTTCAAAGGAAACCGAAATTTTCTTTGCATCAATATTTCCCTCATATTGAATTTTTTTGCAGAATATTTTAATATAAACATCGCGAGATAACATTACTTCCCTCAAAATTTCTCCTAAAATTTCCGTATTCAAAAGGTGTGTAATTTCCCTCAAAATTGAAATTTAAAACCATGCTTCTAGGTTTATTGGTAAAGAATAAAAAAAGATGTGCTAAAATAAAGAAAACAAATGTGTAGAAAAGGGCTTAATTACCATTTTTCAAGGTACATTCAATTAAATAATTAATTGATAATTTGTGTGTATGTACATATATATATATAGAGAGAGAGAGAGAGATATAGATACATTTATACATATAAAGAGAGAAACTATCAATTATATTTGACTCAAAAATAACCAAAGAAAATACAGATGTATTGAATACATATATACACGTGTGTGTGTGTGTATATACACATGTATGTATTAGACAGATAGAAAATGTTAAGGCCTAGGATTTAAGAAACCAAACAAGGATCCTTGAGCCCTATAATCTAAAATGTAGCATATGTATGGAAGATAGGACCTACCACTTAATTGGTGACACCCATGGTTTTAAATGTCGGTGCATCTTGCTATCACGAGGTAGGAACAAAAAACTGTGGTGGAAGTCGCTAGAGCAACTTTTTCCACTATATCGACGGCACTAAGTTGATATGGGGCGACAATTGTCGCACGTATGGCTTCACACATGCAACATTAGTCGATATATAGAACATGTGAAGTAAAATATCGTCAATGTCAAGGACATTTCACTCGAAATTTTGATAAAGGCATTCTCCTACCATTCCTCTTTGAAAACCACTTCAACCATTTTTGCGTCTTTTCACTTAGATTTGCTTCCTCTATATCTTTCATTGAAGATCTAGAAGTCTTTCAAGCTGTGAGAAAACCGATTTTTTTAGATAAATAGTGACTTCATAGAGCTTAGGGTGCACAAGACAAGATAATTATTGTGTTTTCTCCTTTTATCTAATTGTATTATACCATTTGGATAATACTATTGGGTTTAGTGTATTTAAATATATTTATATCTTATTTAGGTTATTATTGTGGATGATTTCTCATTTTTCCTCATGTCAGTACACAACCATACGCAGTGTTTTAAATATCGCTTTCCCTGAAATTCTGCCACGGGGATCTCAAGGAAATTTTGCCGAACTTTTGGGAGATATTTTGTTTTTGCAGAGTAATTAGCCAGATAAAGAGAAATAAGGGAAAATTTGGAATTTTTTTAAGAAACTTCAAGGATTATTTGAGCGTATATAAACACACAAATAATTCAAAATATAATAATAAATAGCTATACATAGTGATGAAAAAAATCAAGGGCTCTAAGTAATATACCCGCTACCAGTCTATCAATATAAAATGTGAAGTACCATCATACAAAGTCAAAATACAACTAAATGTCATAAACACAAGATTGAAACAACTAAAATCTAATATCCAAGTACATATTAAATATTAATATGTCAAATCATTTTAAACATTATGAAATATTTTTTCATAATTCTAATGATTAAAAAAGCCATTTTATAAGCTCCATTATACATCATTAATAACATCAGATTACATATTAAATATTACTATATTTCATAAAATTTTATGATTTTCATACTTTTTGATTTTTAATATTAATTAATTTTAAAAAATAATTAATTAGTGCTCATTTAGATAGAAATAATCAATTATTGTTTGACCAAAATAACTTTTTTTAAATACATAAGATAAATAAATTACTATTAATTAGATATGTTGTAAATATTCTATTTCACAAAATATGTATATTATACTTAATTTTAATCATATCAAAAAGTAAAAAAATTAATAAAAAAAAACTAATCACACCCATCTATAGATAGGGTGTCTCTACATCACATATAATATTTTCAAATCATTTCATTAAGTTTTAAGGGATGAAAATCGAAAAATACATGTTTTCGACTTCTTTCAGCTTTCATCCATCATAAACCCCTTAAACTATGTCAAATGCATGTTGATGCATCAAATAGTTGCATTAACAAGCGTTTTCAACTTAACAGAACTACACTTATGCAAAGGAAAGCAATTTAAAACAAAAAAGTATGAGATGTTAGACATACCTTACAAATCTTCAAAAATGATGCTTTAATCCTCCACTTTCCTTGTCATTATTATCAGATTTGTATCATGGGGGCTTTAGATTTGATCTTCTAAATGAAATCTTGAAGAAAAGCCAAGCAAAAAAAATTGAATTTGGCCTTACAATGGAAGAGATAGCGGTCGAAATTGGGAAAATTTCGAGCAAAATTTCCGCAATTATCCCCCTTTTATAAAGCACAAAATTTCAATTTCTCGCCTAATTTGGCAAGAAATTGAAATATCGGATGATTTTTCACCCGATATCTCACCAATTTTCCGAAAAAAGAGATTACCCTAGAGGTATTATCTATAGGGGGAGATAACGATATTTCGGTGAAATTTCGCTAAGTTTTGGCAAAATTTAAAACACTTACCATACCTGCCCACATATACATCATTCACTATATATGCACTCTTTTCATATTTTGGATTATTTAAATATACTTAGCTCGAAATTACACTTTTCAAAGTTTCATCACAAATAAATCCTATTTTTCATAATTTTTTTCACTTTTTACTTTAATTTGTTTTTCTTTTCCACCATGTTGGTGACATGTCACCAGAGGTCCGGGGACATGTCTCATGACAGCAACATTTACAACCGTGGCCCCAATTATGAGAATCTTCATAAAAAAGAATATAGGATCAGCCGTTCAATTCGTGTATTATTTTTCAGAGCTCCTACTATGATTCTTCAATATCTTTCTATTGCCCAAAAGAATATAGTAAAATCAAATGAAGAAAATCATTTCATCCAATTAATATTTGGCATAATTGATCTCTTCAATGGGGCTCACTATATGTGGAACCCAATCTAATAACAAATATGACAAGTATCTGAACCTGGTGCCTAGACCCCTCAATAAAATAGTGAGAATAGAACAGCAGTCTTCAGAAAAGTGAGGGCATCGTTATTAGCAATAGTCACTGTTAAAATTAACCAAGACTGAATGATCACAAGAAACTTTTACTGCCTCTGCCACTGGGGCAGCTTGTCGAGGCGATTCTCTTCTCATTTCCCTTATCCTATGATGTAAGAAGCATGAATTTACTTCTTGGTTATACTTAAAAAAGCTGGGGGGTAAGTAATTGCATGAAAAAAAAAAAGTAATATTCAGATAACTAACATCAACTATGCAAATTTGCATTTTTTTTTTCTTTTTGATGTACTGAAACAATTAGAGAATGTTTCCAACTGAAAGAAACTCAATGGCAACTTTGAAATACTGTCTATCAAACTCTCCATGTCCCCACCATATATTAAAACTCAATTAAATGTTTTGTGATCCATAATAAACTAATTAACCAAGAGCTCATATTGTCTTCAGAACGCAAGATTTCTTATTAGTTTATGCAATTAAATCAGCTTTTAATTCTATGGAAGCCGGTAGCCCCCACAACCTCTTTTTTATACATCAGGAATTGAGTTAAGCTAATGAAGTCTACAAACTCGCCAAAGATATGTGCTGAGCATAGATAGAGCAGAGGTTGCTAACAGAGCATTGTCAGTTGGGAATGTATACAATAGTTTGCATCAAATTACTGTAAGAAATGAGCTGAAGAAACATTTAGAAATTGAATTAGAATCCTACGACCCTATCTTAGGTGAACTGTGGTATGATCATAGCAGAAGGATGTATACCTCTGCTATGATATATCTTACATATATCATAGCAGAGCAATTCTTACTTGCAGCTCAGTGCGTATCAGCTCCAGCCTCGATTCCTGAAATACAATATTTTAGCAAGCATTCCTCAATTATGCAAAACTAATGACTGTATTTTAACCAATGAGAGTTATACCTGATCTTGAAGTGCTCCGTTCAGCTGGTCAACCAAGGTTGCCCTAGTTGCCTCAACACTTTGAAGTTGCTCAATACAATGCTGAAGGGCATTTTCCTGTTCTTGTAGCTCATCTGCCAATCCCATCTGGTTTTCTTCTGACGAAGACTTGAATTAATTAACCAATGTAGATGGACATAAAGAGTACATCTATATAAAGAATATGAAAGAAGATAAAGCACAGAAACAAGTAACATGGAATTTGAATATATAATTGGGAAACCATGTAACTTAATCCAAAGCTTGATCTTGGTGTATACTCAAATCTAACTGTTTGCCTATAGAAAATGAAGAAGAGAGCACCTTTGCTTTAATGGCTAAGACCAAGCCAGACTGCTCTTCCAATCAATAAAACATATAGACATAACGTCAAGTGGTTCGACCAGCATGTTAACCGTTTAAAATGTGACCTCATTAATAGATTTGTACAAGAATATAGTTTTTATTTTATTTTATTTTATTGAGGAGATGGAGGAACCTCGACGGTACGAGGGAGCATTTTGTTAATATTCAAAAAACTCGGTTACATCAAAAT
>JAUPMG010000009.1:12179505-12193682 GCA_031762675.1 Pachysandra terminalis
TCTGTATTTATATTATTCCCTTTAAGTTATCTTAGGGACTACAGTATCTGAGACCGCCACTCTCCTTGTGAGGAAGTAAAGGTAATGACGCTAGATCACCTGGACCTAAAGGGTCTAATGGAGATTGGGTCGTGACAACAAGAGATATGGGCTTTTTTACATGTAATTATTATACTTGTTTGTTCTCAAGGATGAGGATATATATATATAGTAGTAGAAAGCAGGAAAAGTAATCGTTTGTTATGTTTTCGTTAACGGTTATAACGACGAATCGTCTAGGATCCTCCTTCGAGTGAGAGTTCTTGAGGGGTGGGTCCCCGAACAGGGAGCGTCTACCCGTAGCCTTCAACCCACAGGCCCGCAGTGTTCCCCCAATAATGCCCTTTCCGGTAGTCTAGGGCCATGATCTGGGTGCTTGCATAGATGACACGTTGTGTGAGATGGACCGTACATCTGGTGGCTCCATGTTGGTTAGCCACAAGAATCCACCTTATACCGAGCCCTTCTTATGTCGTATAAGGTCTTTGTAATGGCTGAAGCGAATCCAATATATATATGCAACAAGGTATTTAGAGCAAGGTTGTGAAATTACCCAAAACCGATTTTTGACTAGATTTAAAACATATAAGGTCCTTCCCGTAAAGGGAAGGGATAATAGCTTATGAAAACCCGTTACTAAGTCTAATATGACTTGCACTATCAACAATAATTCTTTTTTTTTTTTTTGAAAATCTTGTGGGATCGTATGATATTAGGCTTATGTGATTGGTTTTTATTGGCTATTGTTCCTTCCCTCTATAGAAATGACCTTAGATGATTTAAATCCTTTTTGGCTTAACAAACCTACTAAAGTAGAGATAGAGGTGGCCAGTCATTTAAACCACATCATTGTTTGCTTGTTTGTTTTCTTTTTGTTACATTTTTCACGGGTCACCGCCTGCCTAGCACATAGCCAATAATACACACCCATCTACTTACCATCCTAAACCTCTTAGGAGTGTGGCTACGAAGGGGACCCGCGAGCCTAATATCGGTTGGAGGCAAACCGTAGAACAAGCTCTCATAATGTTGTGAAGGCGGATTTAAACCAGTCGAACAAGCTCCTATTATTTTGTGAAGGCGGGTTTTAATTGAGGTCTTGGGGTCGACACCCCCAAAAGACTTTACAACTGTCCCAACTGGCACCTTCGCACCATTGTTATTTGCCTTACCAGAAAAAAAAAATAAAAAAACCATTGTTATTTGTACATTTATTCCTTTTTTTTTTTAATACTTTTAAAACCGTAAGGGAGAGACTAACAAATGCTAGCTTCTATGGGGCAGTGTTTTTTTTTTTTCGGTAAGATGGGGCAGTTTTGAAAGTGGTTAAAGTATAGGTAAGAATCTGAAAATATAGGCATACCATAGCCTTGGCAAAGAAAACTTTCCCATTAAAAAGTAACCTATTTTTTTATTTTATTTTTATTTTTTTCTGTTTTGCTATTTAAAATGCCGAAGCGGATGACTGTCGGCTCTTGGGCTCTCTGCTCTCCATGAGCCCATCTCAGAGTTCCTTCTGTAGAAAAAGACACCACTACATATAGATCTTCTCTGCATCACAAAGCTTTTGGTATTTTTAAATCTTTTCCTGGGGTTGTTTTTGCTTTTGGTTATGGAAGTAATTAGTATTGGAGCTCACGAAAAAACAGAACTGGTGATCTGGATTTAGTTTCAGATTCCAACAAGAAAAGCTTTTTGTTTCTTTTTTTTTTGTTTTTGTTTATTTCTTTTTCTTCCTTATATATGGTGGAATGTTTTGAGCACAGCACTAAATCATAGGAACTTTTTCTGGAGTTGTTTTAACAATTTCAACTATATAATGTTTTATTTCTGTTATTTTTTATAGGAGGGGGGATTTGTGGTGTAGTTCCCAGCAAATATGTTAGAGAAAAAGCAAGTTTGAGTTTTATGTGTTCCTTGTTGAGTATTATGTGTTATTTTATTTTTGTCTTAACTTGCTGATATTATTAATGGATTCTTCAAGGAACATATGGTGATTTCAGTTTCTTTTTTTCCAGAAATATTGCTTATGTTTCTTAGGTTGGAGTTAGGATTTTAGGTGTAAAGTTTCAATTAGAAAGACTCTTAAAATTCTGAGAGAAGAAATTCAAAGAGCTGTCTCCAGAAAATCACTTCAATGATTCTTTTCTTTTTCTTTTCTTTTTTTTCTTCTTTTTTGTTCTATGTTTTGCATTTATATCTGAAATGGGTGTCTCGGAATTTAAATCATTTACAATTAACTGATAATCCGAGACAGTAATACTCTGTTTTAATCAGTTGATTTTATTGTACAGAATGGCCGATGCTAGATTATGTGGATGGTTCAATCTTCTGGTTTTTGTACTGACTACATTGAAAGTGGAAGGCTTATATGCCGGAATTACTTATGTCACGAATGCTGTTGGTAAAGGAGCAGGTAAGAACTTAAACTTCTGAATTGAATATGTGCGTATATATATATATCAATTGTGACAATGTTGGTTTGGATAGTTTTAGAGGATAATCCTCATGTTGTCTTTAGGCTTTTTATTTGGCCATCTTTTATTAGTTGGTGAACATTACTTTGGGGTTTGGTTTATGTCCCACCTATTTGTATAGTTTTTTAACTAATTTCTAATATACAGGTCAGGGTCTATGCCCAACCCCCCTCCCACCATTGGAGTGCCTCTACGGCTATTCCTGCCTAGAGGGTCTCTCCTTAAAAAAATAAAAAATAAAAAATTACCTGATAGCCAAAAGGGTCTTCTTTGAGCATAGAAACTTGTTCAATTGAGTCTTTGATTTTTTATTTCAATCTTTTTAATTTCATTTTAGCCGTTCTCTTCCTTCAAGTTGAGTAATTTGCTTCTAAAATTTTAAATAATGCAGTTTGCTTAGATGGGAGCCCACCAGCATACCATTTTGATAAAGGATTTGGGATAGGTATTAACAGTTGGCTGGTTCATATTGAGGTCAGTGCATTTGATTCAAACTTAGGATTAACGATCTTAAAGAGCTTTGATCCCATAACTTAATGTCTTTGAATAATAACATGATTGAGTGAGCTGAGTCAAAATCAAAATCAAAATTGCATCATCGAATGCTCGATCTTGAGCCAGTATATCTTCAAATTGTATATGGCCCAAGCAAGTTGATCAAACTTAGCATTAACGATCTTAAAGATCTTTGATCCCACAACTTAATGTCTTTGAATAATAACATGATTGAGTGAGCTGAGTCAAAATCAAAATCGCATCATCAGATGCTCGATCTTGAGCCAGTATATCTTCAAATTGTATATGGCCCAATCAAGTTGATCAACTGTTGTGAGAGTTAAAATCAACACCGAATATCTCTGGTAGAGTCATCTGAACAAGACTTGGCCCTTATTCATTGGATACAGTATGACAAGTAATAGTTTATCTTGTAATCTGAGTGAATCCTAGACGACTTGTAGAGTGTGCTCAGTATGATCCAGTATTTTTGCTATTTGATAAATACCATTTTTGCTTCACCAGTTCAGAATTGATACATCATGGATGTTTTGTATCTATATTTTTATTGCTCCTTACTAACAGTCTTTTTTTCAGTTAGATTAATTGAACACTTAGAAAGAGTCACTAACTACATGTTTTTCTTTTTTATTGTTATTTTTCTCCTTATTTATTCTTTCACATTCTTTTATGAGATTAACTTATTTTGTAGGCGCAAATGTATGGGTTGCCGAGTTATCTCCTTTTTTTCTATGATTTGTTCTCTCTTTCAGGGAGGAGGATGGTGCAACAATGTTACTACGTGCCTTGCCCGCAAGAAAACCCATTTAGGTTCCTCCAAACTAATGGTAAAGCAACTTGCTTTCTCTGGGATTCTGAACAACAAGAGAATTTTTAACCCTGGTAGGAATTTAATGAATTAAATCAGCTCTGTCTTTTGGATGTGGACCTTCTCCATTTATCTATATTTCCTATCTAAATCTGTTCCTGAAAAGTGACTTAAAATGGCTTCAATATATAGACTTCTATAATTGGAACAAGGTCAAGATTGGGTACTGTGATGGAGCATCATTTACAGGAGATGTAGAGGCAGTGAATCTTGTGAGTGGTTTTGTCTTTTTCATATATATTAAATAATATATATATTTTTTATTTAATTGGAATTATACCACTAATTTCATGAATAAAACCCAAAATGAAAGTATAAGTTTACTATAGCTATCTATTTATACCTGTTAATCTGATCAGGCAACTAATCTTCACTTCAGAGGAGCAAGAATATGGCTTGCAGTCATGGAGGACTTGTTAGCAAAAGGGATGAAAAATGCTGAAAATGTATGACCCATTTGAAGATCTATTACTTCTTTTCTTGCCTGGTCTACTTGTGTCCCATATAATTCAAAGAATATGATTACAGGCTCTTCTGTCTGGCTGTTCAGCTGGTGGATTGACATCCATTTTACACTGTGATAGCTTCCGTGCTCTCCTACCAATGGGTACTAAAGTAAAGTGTCTTTCCGATGCTGGCTATTTTATCAATGCGTAAGCTCAAAATAGAATTTTCCCATTTTCTTCCCTCAAAATCAGTGAGAAAAAAACTCGCAAAAAAGTGTAGTGAGCTTGTGTCTGTTCTTTTGTGACTAACACTATGATAACTACATCACAGGAAGGATATCTCTGGAGCAAAACACATAGAATCCTACTTTAATGACGTTGTGACGATGCATGTACTCTCTGTCTCTTTCACATGAGATTGTTTCCTTCATGATTTTATATGTTCTTTAGTTCTGTATAATATAGCTTGTGAACTCTGCCTTCGCATTCTTTTTTTCAACTTCAATTTTCCGAAGAAAAAAAAACATTATTTTTTTTTCCACATAGTTTGCTCTAGCTTTGGTCTTCATGTTCAACTTAATGACTTATTGACTGTTCTAATAGAGCTTTTCTTGATATATTATGTAGGGATCAGCAAAGAATTTGCCTATATCTTGCACTTCGAAAATTAAACCGAGTATGGTATGCATACATTTTCTAAAGAATATTTTTCTTATATGTTCTTTTGATTTTATTTTAACTTTCCAAAGTACAATTTCAATTCTTCTTCTCTTTAATCTTGTCAATTCATGTATACAAACTGTAGTGTTTCTTTCCACAATACATTGCGCCACAAGTACGCACACCCCTTTTCATACTAAATGCAGCTTATGATTCATGGCAGGTAAGCAATCTCTAAGGAAAATATTTATGATAGTTGATTCTTGTTGCACAAGTTCGCAATTCAAAATTTTTGTATGTATGAACTATTCCATTCCTTTGTTTCTGAGCACAAATAGACCAATGAAAATCCACCATCCACCTCACAAGATTAACAAACCCTCCTCACAGTATCTCTTTTGAGATGAAGTATATATATATATTGTGTATATTTATTCTAGATGCTAGGGGTGGGTCAATCTTTCCAATCTGTGTCGTGTGAAAAGACCAAAATTCCCTAACAACTGCAGCTATGCATATCAGGGTTTCAAGGATCAGACTGATCCGTACCGGAGTCGGCCAGGACCAGTCCAATCCCAAGCCACAATACAACTATTGTATCGCGTGGCTTTGGATCGGACTGGTCCAACCGATACTGATAGGACCGGGCGATCCAGACCGGCCAGGACCAGTCCAATCCCAAGCCACGATACAACTATTGTATCAAGTGGCTTTGGATCGGACTGGTCCAACCAATACTGATAGGACCGGCCGATCCAGACCGGTCCAGTGACTGGATCGGCCGATCCAAAGATTTGGTCCGGCGACCGGTATCTCTGTTCCAGCTACTGGTATTGCCATTCCAGCGACCGGTCCGGCCGAGCCAAATTTTTATTTTTTTTAAAGACAACCCAACTTTTGGATCAGACCTGGATTGGCCGGTACAGCCGGTATCGCCGATCCGGATCGGGATCAGCCAGGACCGGTTCAATCCGATCCAAGATCCCAAGAATTAAAACCTTGATGCATATAAGCAGGTAGGATGCGGGAAGATGCATGACATCTTTATGTCCCAATTCAGTGATGAATTTCACTTTAACTTTCTTACTTTAAGCCTATCTTTATACAGATAAGAAACATTTTGGCACCAGGTGAAGCTGATCCCCATGGTCACTGGCAAAACTGCAAGCTTGATATAAAGAATTGTTCACCCTTTCAGCTCAAAACTCTGCAAGGTAGATACTAAACCTCCCTCACTCTCTTGACACTAATGCTCCAGTATGGAGAATCATTTCTAGTTCCTAGAAGAGTTCTTGTATTTTTGATGAAATAAGGTCGTGGTTAATAGGTTTCAGGTTGCAGTTTCTCGGTACACTGATAGGACAGGGAATCTCTTTAGCGAGAGGCATGTTTATAAACTCTTGTTTTGCCCACTGCCAGTCGGAAACGCAGGGAACATGGTTAATGGCCGATTCTCCTGTTCTGAACAAGACAGTAAGAAACTCTTTCTTTCGTTTTTGTTCCTTTTTCTTTTTTCTTTTTTTAATAATACCCTCTAGTTGTAGCGACTAGAAGCACTCCAACAGAGGGAGGGGGTTGAGGCGATGACCCCGACCTATATATTAAAATAGGTAAAAAGTCAAGGGGATGCATGAACCTTACCCCAAATGCAAGTACAACGCAACTACTCCATCTAGACAAACCTAAATGCATAGCAAAACACCTCCTTGTATAATTAAGGATATCACAAACCAACTCTAAGACCATAAAAACAAGGGTTAATAACACTTTCACCCACCCCCCAAAACTCTAAGACCATAAAAACAAGGGTTAATAACACTTTCACCGCCCCCCAGGTTTGTACCACTTGCGCTCAGACCCCCTAAGGTTTTTGAAACTACATTGACCTCCTTTATATGAAACCTAAGGGGGTCATGGACTAATTTACCTTTAATAAAATATAAAATTACTCTCAAATCCATCACCCTCACCCCCACCACTACTACCCACTACCCCCTAAGGTTTTTGAAACTACATTGACCTCTTTTATATGAAACCTCAAGGGGGTCATGGACTAATTTACCTCTAATGAAATATAAAATTACTCTCAAATCCATCACCCTCACCCCCACCACTACTACCCACCACCCAGTCCGAATTTCAGGCTTTAATTTCTAATTCCAAGACCACTTTTTGTATTATTATTTTAAAAATAATAAAACTAAAATTATAATTTTTAAATAAATTAAACTAATGGTAGAACCGGTCTGGTCTAAAACCGATCATGTCTACCTTCTTAGGCCATAAGACCACCAATAAGAATTTCTACTTATAGTGCATCGGTTGGAGGATTATTTAATCCCCAACCGATGTGGGACACTTTAGTGTATACACAGTCAAGGCGCGCGCGGCAACCAATGCGCGGGGTGCGTGCAGCAGCTCATGTGTGAGGCGCACGCGATAGCCTATTCGTGGGGACCGGGCATATAGAATAAATTAAATTCGGTTTGGTTTAACCGAGGGCTCAACCCATAACTAAACTAATTCGATTTGGATTTTTTTAAACCATAACCAAATTATATGTATGCAATCCCAAATCAAACCAAAGTCGGTTTAGTCGATTTCAGTCGGTTTGGTTTCGGTTTTAACCGAAATGAGTTGCACCCCTAATGGTGATGAGTGGTGGGGGTGATTTGAGAAGGGTAATTTTATATTTTATTAGGGGTAAATCAGTCCATGACCCCTTGAGGTTTCAGATTAAAGGGGGAACGAAGTTTCAAACACCTCAAGGGATCTAAGTGCAAATGATACAAATTTCAAGAGGTGAAAGTGTAATTTACCTTAAAAATAAAAACGTACTGACAAACTTAACCCTATGATCATTTTTCTTTCCTTTTCTAGTACTACTAAAACAGCTCTCAGTTGCAGTGTGTTAATCATTATTGCAGCTAATTGCGAACGCAGTTGGAGACTGGTATTATGACCGCAATCCTTTCCGAAAGATTGATTGTCCTTATCCTTGCGACTCATCTTGCCCTAGCCGTGTTTTTTGATCCACAAGGACATTCCAGAATTATAGATATATCAACCGGTATTCATTCTTCATGAGCACAATTGTAGATGAAATAAGCTCACATAAGAAGTCTTTATTGATTCATTATTAAGTATTCAAAATAAGCAAGGACCTCAATAGCATTCCACTAAGGTGCTGGTTGATTTGCACAATGGATAATAGGTGCAACTCGGTTCGGTATGGTTCAAGTTGACTTCAACCAAAGACCAAATTGAAATGTAACAACACCAAGATATTGTATCAATTTTATAGTAGTGGAAGTGGCGTATGGATGCAATTATTTTTATATATCAACAGATCAGTTAATACACTTATTAGTGCTTTGAGTTTTGCAGTTGCTGTTAGATTCCCAGACAAGCAAATAAAATAATTCTTTTTAATATATTGAAATAAACTGGTTAAGAATGATCTGTCACAGCAATGGACGTTTGGTGGTGTTGGATTTATCACTTGGGTCGACCTGCTTGTTCCACTAGAATGGATTGACCCAGATTTTCACTTAGTTGAGATGTCCATACTTGATAAGAGATTGGGTGGTTTGAGTTTCTCATATTGTTTAGGAGATGGAGTCCAAGGTTTAGTTGAATTGAGTCTTCTATGAATAGAAGACTTCCTCAACCACCGATGTGTGGCTCAGCTGGTAGCAAGCTAGGCTCTAGTGGGCGTCTTCGGAGGTAAGTCTGGAGTTCGAATCTCACTAAAAGCACTCGTGGCCAGGGGTTTACCGTAATTGCTCCCGTCCCAAATGTGGATTAGTCCCACACCCAATGTGGTGTGGGGACACCACGTGGTTAAGACCAAAAAAATAAAAAATAAAAAAAACTCGTCTTCCTTTTTCCTATGTTCCATACCCTTGAGACTGCAATCTTGGAAAATCTCTCTCTCTCTCTCTCTCTCTCTCTCTCTCTCTCTCTCTATTGAGATCTAGTTCTACTGTTGATTTCCATACTTAAGATCTGGTTGATTGAGTGTGTGGATTATATTATGTATGCTTCTAGTAATCACATATACCGAAGTGGGACATTTTTTGGTTTGATAGAGATCTTCCGTTGCAAATTCAAGTTCGTGTGCATTGAGATACGTGATCCAGTTCGTTTACAATTTTCATTGGTATTAGAGCCGATTTGTCTTCGTTGGGCTGAGATATATCAAGAAACCTCATCTAAGAATCAACCTAGTTGTTGTTTTATAGAAAACAACGCGTACAATGCATAGTTGCATCGATGATCATGAAATGATCGTTTGTACAACTATACGTAGAGATCATCATTGTTTTGTGGTGCTTATTATTTTTTTTTAACACCTAAACAATGATGGGTCAAAGAGAATAAAAGTAGGTATAAATCGGATTAAAATCGAATTTGTAAAACCCAAAAATCGCAACTTTCAATTAGCCAAACTGGGCTTCTCGGTTAATCGAAATAGTAGTTCAGCGAATCGAAGGTCAACCGAAGACTAGCCGAGATAGCCTTCGATCAGTCTAAGGGAATTTTTTATCAGTCGAAGGGGTTTAACCAAAGCGTCTGTTCGGTTAAACTGAACGACCCAGAACAGGGAACATAATGGGTTACTGTAATGGTAACTGAAGAGGCTTCGATCGATCGAAAGATTATCTGAAGCCCTCCTCGATTGATCGAAAGAATCCCTTGGTTAACCGAGAAACCCAAAATTACACAGAGAAGCTTACTGTAATTCGAACTGAAGCGATTCGATCGGTCGAAGGACCACCGAACCCTCATCGGTTAACCGAAAATAAACTCTTGGGTTAATCGAAAGACCCAAAAAATTAGAATTAATTTGTTTTTAATTCTAATTAAATTTGTGCTCTTTCATATGTCATGTTAGAGTACTATGGCATAATTTAATTAAGTTATTTTCATGCTTATATGATATTAACATGTGAATAAAATCCTAATTGAGATTAATTAATCTTCAATATGAGTTTTGATCTGATACTAAAACACACTAGAAAACGGCTGGAAGAGGATTGGTGGGTGATCTTCCATTTCTAGAATCTGCAGAGAAAAACTTGGGAAAGAGGTAGGTTTTCTTTGGTTATTATTCTAATTATCTTAATGGAAATATGATAACTGCTATGATAGATACAATGATCTAGGATGATGATGCATGAAAATTAGAGAATGAATGTAGGATCTTTGATTTGTTTGTGTAATATGTGTATGGATTGATTTGTATGCCTATAACATGATCCTATGATGATATGATGACCTAATATGAGATTTAATGCATACAGTTGTATTTGATGTATAGAATGTTATAGAGGATAGTTAGTATGAAAAAACTGTGATTTTCGGTGTGTAAACCATTTTTATGATGGATCATGATTGATACGAATTTCTATGAATTTTGGGGATTTTTCTATGTTGGCACGAGCTTCAGTCGAACCCAGGGTCGACCGACGGATAGACCGAAAATCATAAAATGGTCCAAAATCCCTAGTATGATGTTAGTTTTTCTTAAGAATGCTTATATAAATGTTTGTACAACAAAAGGATTCAATTTGCTTCTGTTTTGGTTTGTTGTTACCCGTTCTGATGTGTTTTAGTCTACGGGACTATGTGGAGTGTGATACATGTGTATTATGGCTGTGTATGAGGTGTTTGTAGTGTGGATATATTTAGTGTATGGATTACTTGTGTTTTGTGTGAGGTCCCTTGTGACTAAGTATTATGTGTAAGTTTGAAGAGTGATCCTAGAAGGTTCACTGTGTTATTTCAGAACTTCCCCCAAGTGAGGAGGTTCTGGTAATCTAAGTGTGTGTGTTTTCAGAACTCCTAGGAGGGTCTAACATGTTGCATTGGTATGAGTTTGTCTAGGGTTATTTCTACCAAGGGTTAACTTGTTCCCTGAAAGGAAATGTGGTGGTTCTACTATGGGTTAACTTGTCTCCAAAAAGGAATGTGGTGGTTTCTACCATAGGTTAACTTGTCCCCAGAAAGAAAATGTTATGGTGTTTTCCTACTTTTGGGTACCCAATCCCTGAAAGGAAATGGTTAGTAGTGTTGTGACATTCCTTGGGTAACATTACCTGAAAGAGATGTGAGTGTGATTCCATGGTTAGGCTAGACCTAACAACCCCGCATTGCATACATTTCATCATCTTCACTCCATCATGAGCATTGTGCATCATACCATTCATCTCATGAGCATTTTTGTATGTGTTTGTCATTTCATCATCTGACTGCTATATGTTTGTACTCATCTTCATTGATTATGTTTTTGTGTTGTGGACTGATTTGTGGTGATTGGATATTGTGTGTATTCATGAATAAGAACTATGAGATTAGTGGATTAGTAAGAAGTGTTTCAACATGATTAAGATAATGAGGTTATTGTTTTATGAGAAGTGTTTCAGAATAGTTAAGATCATGAGTTTATTGGTTTATGAGAAAGTGTTTCAGCATGATTATGATCACGAGGATATGAATTTATGTGACAATTGTGTTTATTATGATTGTGGTTTTATAGTGATGTGTGAGAAAGACATGAATTGCTATGTTAAAAGTATTATATTGAAGTATATGAGTATTATGACTATTATGATGAGAATGTGGTTTTACATTTGTAGTATTATGAGATTGATTATATGCTTGTTAACAAGAATGATTGTGATATATATATATATATATGTATGTATGTATTGTGTGGGATTGCATGAACATGAATGTTGTTACATGACTGTGAAAGTGGTTAGAGAGTAGTTTCCTTGGATTTACTTATTAAGCCTCCAAAGCTCACCCCTACTTGAAACAAGCTATCCACAAGTGATGGTTGGACCTGGAGAGAGAGTTGCATGATGGTCGACATTGCTACTGCTATAGTTTATGAACAATAATTTTATTTAGCTCGATTTATTGATTAGATTTATTCCCTTTTGGGCAACCGATTGTATTTAAATTTGAGAATTGGTTTGGAGATTATGTTGGATTTATATTAAGATTTAAATTTTATGAGACTTCCGTTGATTATTAGTATGCTCTGTTGGATCATGATATTGATTTAGATAGTTTGGCCGCATCCAATGTTTGGATCCGAATGTCATTTCCTTGGTAATCCTTGAGATTCTATATCTTGGATTCGATGCGTGACAAATTGGTATCAAAGCTCTAGGTTTGATTACTTAGGGTAAAGAGAACTTGGAAATGAACATTAGGATTGATATAAGTGCAATTGTGTGTGATGTGCATGACCTGATTTTTGTGATTACTTGATATGATAACCCTGGGTTTAAGAATTGAATCTAGAAATTCAAGAGTTTAGTGAAATCCTAGGAAGAGAGCATAGGAACATGTTAACTTAGGAATCACATATGTAAACTGTGTGTTGAGTGTTTCTTCCAATTTGTTTGATGTTAGGTGATTCATTCTGAGTGGTGTTGTCACGGCCCGGATCCCGGTGCCCGAATTCGTAGGTGGGTTGGCACGGATCACGAAGTACGACCTTCGGATTCCCAACCGTGGAACGCGGATCACCAATATACATCCAACAATTACGAGAGTGATAACAACTCAATTAAACGAAATCAGAGTGCGGAAATTAAGAATTTATTATAATCATCAAAAGAACTAAATCGTCAACAGGCTACAGAAGAGCCATTATTACATGATTCAAAGTACTGAAACGAAGTTTATACAACCAATAAGTAATTAAAACATGAATCTAGTTCCAAAACAGTAAGCAGCTAATATAGTCATCGACCTTATCACTTCTAGCTCAACCTGCAACATGAGTAAGTTGCGTGAGCTTTGAATGCCCAGTAAGAACCGACTCTGTCATCCATCCTCCTGAAACAACATAAGTCACACAATTCATAACAACATAACAGCAACTATCATGATACTCATCACATAATCATATGGCATAAACTAGACAGACGATATTACATGCACCACATATACAATACACAACAGCACTAATGAAAGGATGTAAATACACAAAACAAACTATATTACAAAGAACTATGAATGCATGAAGGATGAATGAATGCACATCAAGGAATGCTCAAACAATGATATGAATGAATCTAATGCATGCCCTAGCCGATGATCAGTCGGTCCCAAGTTGCCTTGGCTTCCATATTACTACAGCTGGAAGGCATTCTCATATCATGCAATAACAATTGCAGGGCATTCATTTTATTACAGCTGAATACTCATCTCTTAAATCCCACGTTGTACGACGCGGTTCCGTAGGACTTTCAACCTACCCAAGCTCAATTCCTGTTGCTATTTCTCATATTGTTCTTCATGCATCTTGATGTATGGATGGGTCACTCTAGAACAAGTCATATAAAATATCACATTTTCCACTTGGTCATACGGGATTCAATTCCCCTAACCATCTCACATCTCAATTCGTCGTTTCCCGGTTGACCCGGACGAGCTATCACACCACTCTCAATCCGTCGCTGCCCGGTTGACCCGGACGAGCTATCAAATCTTTACTGTCACTATCAATACAGGATATCTTGTGTGCCAGGTCGACCTACCAGCATTCTGTAGCATGCCAGCCTCACAATGGGCCTACCCACGAAGACATTCATGGGGGACACAACGCCCCACAATCTCCGGTACCAATTGGCCAAGTATCAGTAGAATCCAAGTGATAATATCCTTTGGAAACTGTCTATACGCTCATACACACGAACAATCCTCTGGACACCATCACAAGTACCCTGTCCACACACCATGAGATTGTCGATGATAACATCCTTCGGAAGCTGCCCGTGCGCCCATACACACGAACAATCCTTGGGATACCATCACAGGAATCCTTTCCTCAATCAATAGGATCACCGATGATAATATCCTTCAGAAGTTGCCCGTGCACCCATTTACACGAACAATCTGTTGGATACCATCACAAGCATCATTTCCACAAGTATCAACGTATATCAATCAATCATATGCAATATAGCATAACAATAGCCCAATCATTCAATAATAATTTAGATTCAACGAATAGTTTCCAAATTGGAGACTCATCTAAGGAGTGTGTTCAGTAGGTTAGCACGTGTCATTTGCACAATTAAGCCCGAACCAATACTGACATCCAAACCCTTAAATTCTCCCAAGAAAATCACTTAGAACAGTCAGTTC
>JAUPMG010000009.1:12213162-12224047 GCA_031762675.1 Pachysandra terminalis
GTGGCAATCCCATAATACCCATCGGACAAACCCCTTCTTCTTCAACCTCTCGATTTCCCTGTCCAGAAAACAAGCCCGAGCTCACTGGACAGCATGCCGGAAAAGACAAACAGACCTCGTAGTTTTGAGAACCATCCCACAGGACCACAAGTCACGGAATCTTGCGAAACAAGGTCTCTTTCACCCTCAATTCTATCTTCCCAAATCCGTCATCTGCGACCTCAAAAGCACCTACGTCGATAAGACCACTGCAACAATCTCCGATTAAATTGAACATCTGCAACGAAGAAAGATGCATGGGAATGCCCCCCACCACGACCCATACGTCAATCCTATCCACCGGCCCAACTCTCGCACCTACCCTAAGATACCACCGACTGATCCTAATATTCACGTTTGGCTCCACTGAGATACTAGATTTAAGGGCAATTTCCTTGGCTTCGACCTCCGATTTTGTGAACAGAACGGCATTGAACTAGTTTAATGGGATAATGGAGCCGATCTCCATCCCCGGGCACCTAAGCTCTATAGCTCACCGAACAATGGGCCAATTTGAGAAGGGTTCGATGGACGACAATGAAATAGCAACGACCCATCTTGTAGAGGAGGGGCACACAGACACCATAGGAGCCCATCCAAGGTTATGAATCAAACCGGACGTACCATTGCTCTCCAATAATTCCCGGATTCCGGCGCCGGAGTCGACAGAACTCGATGTATTGTCACAGAACGCCATTCTTTCACGATTTTCAGACACGAAAACCCCTCTCATCGACTCCGTAAAGTACGCCCACCCAAATTGTTCAACATCCATGGGAAGAAAGATCATCTTATGCCTAGAATCATTGATGATTGAAGTATTTTAACAGCTTCCCCCCTTCGATTTTTCAACCGTTCCAACATCAAAACTCTCCTGGAGGCCCTATGAGACCCCAGAAATCCGCCTGAGATACTGTTGGACGCAAGTCTGTCCATCTTCCATGAGATCCACTCCACCTCGTCTCCTTGCAGCATCAACCAACTCGATAACACCCCGCACCTCTCTGTGTTTCTCATCCATTTCTTGTTATTGATCCAAAATCCTTCGACGGTTATGTGTTTGCCGGCCACGACATAAGATTGGCGACCAGCTCCGCTATGGTTTTTGGATGAGACTTCAAAAATGTGGCCAACTTAGTGTTTCCTTCTTTTGGTAGGCTTCTTCTAGGATGCTGGCTTCCTTTCCAAATATTTTGTATACACTATACTGCTAATAGTAGTAAGGTCTTGAGTTGCAGAATAAACTAATATGACCTGTTCTGTTCTTTTTCGTTTTATTTTCCTTGGTTTGGTAGGCTGGGAGCAAAACTTGTTGCAATCAATTGAGCTTTGGGCTTGCCTATGTTTTATCGATTTTATGTTTTACTAATATTGTTACTTTTGCCAAATTTTTCCCATAAGGTGCAAAATATAAAGTAAAATGGTAAAAAAGAAGTAACTAGATGTCATCTTATTAAATGGATACACCATCTAAGTACATTTGTCCTAGATTTCAAGAAAATGGAAAATTATATATAGAATTCTAGCAATTAAGTAGCAGTGTGGTTTTGCCGTTATATTATGCTGAGATCTAGCCCCATTTTACACAGATTCTTTTGAAGTCAAAGAAAGTGAGAAAAATCTATTCTGCATCTTGAAGAGAATTTAAGTTGTATATTTTTAGTGATGTGTGTCATAATTTCAAATCACTGTTCGTGAAGGAATTGTCTACATTAATATGCTTACTAATTTTGGTCTAAGTAGGAATTGGATGTGAGATTACATGTCATCATTATAGTTCCCCTTAAAGAACCCTTCCATTTCCCATCACCTGAAAGAAAATATTGGAAATAATGATTAAGGTTTTAAATTTCGATTTCGCTAGATATTTCCCCAAGGGGGCCATGGCGCAATTTCGCCTATATTTCACCCATATTTCACCAAAATTTCGGCAAAATGGGGAAATACCACCATTTCCCCAAGGGGGGAAATGGCGGCGGCATGCCGCCAAAATTTAAAACCATGATAATGATTCTATTCATGGTTTTTTGCTCATTGAAAAAATAAAATAAAATCAGTAAATAGATAAACATGGTGTTTTTCTTACTCGTTTGGGCACTTTCTTGCCTTCGACTATCATCTTATTTTCTAAGTGATTTTTTGAATGCATGTTATAATCCAGTTAAATTCATTTTCTGTTTTTGGTTTGGTTCCTATATGGACCTGAGATAGTTTTATTTTATAGGTTGGTTTATATTTGATATGGTTCTTTCAAGATTCACGCGTCCTAAGGAAATGGATGGAAAATCAAGTCCCAACCTTTATGTCGCCAACTGCCGGCCCGCTGTTGGTCTGTCTTTGGACAGAATTGCATCAGTGTTTAGCACCTTTGGGGAAGTGAAAGAAGTTCATGCAGCTGATGAAAGTGGTGCTCGTGTTATTGTTTCTTACTCTGAGGAAAGCTCTTCCCAAGCAGCCTTGAAAACATTAGATGGACATCCTTGCCCTGATCTCGGGGGCCGTGTTCTGCACATACGTTATTCTGTACTTCAACCATCTTGCCAGGTTCTGATACTAAATTATTCTTCTTCTTCGAAGCTCAATAATTAGGATACTTTCCCTGGGTCTTTTTCTTTGCTTTATACTGCAGACATTCTCCGTACATCAATATTGCACGCTTAAAATTTCTGCTAAACCCTTTTATTTTAAATACCTTTGATAAATAAAGTATCTTACGCATAGGCCACATGAATACCTATGTCAACCTTTCGTTGCCCCTTTTACAGCAACTGTTGAAGTATTACTTGTTCCCTATTAATGTGACTCAAACTAACAATCTGCAAGCTTTTGATTAATGTTTCTAGAACTGTATATCTTTCAGTGTTACACATAGTTTGTTGTTTACTTGTGGTTCCAATATTTGCATTTTCCAAATTATAAAATGGTTTTTCTGTTGTCGATGAAATTTGTTTGTTTAGGGTCATGTCAATGACTCAATTTCAGTATCTTTGGTGACATCAGAGTTGAGGATTCCGGGCATTTACTTGTTGCATGACTTCATCACTGCCAGAGAAGAGGAGGTTAATAATCTTTATATCAGAAGGAAAAGTTTTAAGAGTTCTTATCCCCTTCACTACTCTACGTATGTGATGCATAAATCCGAGAAGCTTCCTGAGCCTTGCATTGTTTACATTGTTTTGTTTCGTTTAATCAGGAGTTGCTTGCAGCAGTGGATGCTAGACCTTGGAATGATCTTGCAAAAAGAAGGGTTCAGCATTATGGCTATGAATTTTGTTATGAAGTAAGTAATTGCAACTGGAATTCTTCACAATATCAAAGCTGGCCTCCTGTCCTTTCTATCTTTCCAGTTAACACATCGTTAATTGTTTCTGTGTTACATGTATTTGAAGGCAGATTTTTTTCATTGTCTTTTTCAGTTATATTAGTTTATAATGCTGTTCTTGGCATTTTAGATTCTTAGAGTGTTAACTATAATTGGCATTCATCTATTATGGTATGCCATTTCCTTGTACAGTGAAGCTTAGTCAAATGTAGAAATAATGAGAAGTAGTTGCTGATCAAATGAAAAGAATATAGTAAATGGACTTTCCTTCTTCTCATGTGTTTTATAAGTTAACTGCATTAAAAAGGAAAGTATTGCTCCAACAAGCAAAGGGATTCCTTGTATTTTCTTGGATTCCATAGAACCTGCTGTTCGGATGAGATTGAACTGAAAAATGTCTAGTGAAGCCTCTTGATGGTTTCTCTCTTTTGCTGATGCTTTTGGAAGTATCTCTTTTCAGAGTTTTGATTCATTACCAGTGAAAAGATTTATTACTAGTTCTATAGAACCTGCATCCATAACTGATTTTTGGAGGAAGTTCAATTCTCAGCGGACTTATTCAAGTTTTTCTTTGTGGGTAAGTGCTCTTATGGATGCCCATCACTTGATTGCACTACTACTTTGTCAATGTTCAATGGCATAGCAAAAGTTGGGATTTATTATCAGCCCGATTTATCCTATATATCATGCTGAGGTCATCCTCTCAGAGGACTTTTTAATAGGCTGGTTAAATGAGGTCAGTTATATCAGGGCCTTCAGTTTTAGAAGGCCAGAGTTCAATAGATTATGATACGACACTTGAAGATTTCCTTTTCTTTTTTATTGATAATTGAAATATTTTCATTCATATAGATGTATGACAGGAATTAGCCATGTACATGTGTCAAGTTCTAAGGTGATCATTGAAGAGGTTACTTGGATCTTGCAAAGGTCTAAAATATCATTTTTGGAAAAGGAGACAACCACAAGGTTAATACTTTTGCAAATGGATGTGGACATCATTTTTGTAGTAATGATCCTTGGGATGTTTTATGCATGGAGTATTGGGATCTTTGTACTTGTTTGCATGAGCAAGGAAGATGCTATTCTTCTCTTCAAACCATTTCTAATTACAAGATATACGATCACACAATGATTGAGTGAAGTTACAACTTAGACATCAAACTCAAGTACATAATGGGTACATAGAGCAGCAAACAGAAATTAATTACATAAAGAATTCACACCTGATATGCCAAGAAAAATTCAATCCTCACTCCTGGGAACTCCAAAGATATTGAATACCTACGGGGTGGATTTCTATGTACATTTTTTTTATTTGCACCATTCTTGGATGCTTATCTTCAAAAGAAGGTCGATTCCTTTCTTCCCAAATTCTCCAACCAATTGCAAATGGGATGATTTTCCCAGACCATAACTATTTATTAGACTTCATAGTCCAGCAACTTAGCATATTTCCAGGTTCCTTGGCTTGACCATGTTTTTATAGTTGAAAATGGCTCGTGTAGTATTTCTCGCTAGAATTCAAACAGTGGGACCCAATGAGACACTCGTACAGAATAGGCCTGGAGACAAACCGTTCAGCAAGGGAGTTAGTTTTGTGCATGGGAGCGTGGGTAGTTTCCCTCTCAGGAGGTGCACATCATGGTCAAGAAAAAAGACTATAAATAGAATAGTCAAGGGACGAAGAAAGCTCTCCAACACATACATCATCACACCTAAAAAACTCATTATGCACATCGCAATCGACTCAGACTTGGCCATTGTTCGATTGCATTCAATCAACCTTGCCTTCGTAATTCGCGAACCCACATTTTATTGTTCGTAGGACATGTCTCCCCATCCAAACAGTGATTGCACCAGCTTGCAATGCATACTCGATTGGCTCAGGTGGGTTACTAATTTGGACAGTCTATCGCACCCATCAATTTGACTACGGCAATTCTTCAACCGCTCTGTTCATACAAGGCCTTCGGACAAGTGCCTTAGTGGATTGATGTTATTTTATATTTCTGTTTTATTATCAGTTTGGGCATCCTTACTAGATGTGTTTTTCTCTCAAACATCTCTTGTTTGATGTTTAAAGTCTTCATACATTTAAATACAAGAACCCATATTGAAGGAAGAACCCCAACCTTCAACTATCGCCTGAATTTTATTCTGTGTAGGTGGCCGAGTGTATGACCATTCTCCTCATAGGAATCAGGTTTATTCAGTACTTTTCGGCGCCTGGGGTTGAATGCCCTCAAAAGAGCACTTAAAGGAAAAGTATAAATCTTCTAGCATGCCCGCACAAAATCAATGGTTAAAACCACACAACCAACTGCTCGTTCGACAATCAAGGGTAGATTTCCACGACCAATTGAGGAGGGGAACATCTTTTTGGCACACCCGGTGGGACCCGTGTTACGAGATAGGGTCATGGCAAGAAGCAGTTGGCTCAATCGCACAGATCATGAGCACAACTCGTTGCCATCTGCAGATGACCAGGTGAATCATGTGCAACCGGTCGTTAATTGTGAAATGGGATCAATGTACTTAACTAATAATGAGACCAATCCGACTTTGGCCATTTGGGCTTTAGGTCAAACCTTGGGCACCACCCGTAGCCAGAGCCCGGGGGAAAATTCAGTCTTTCGACCACACATTGGGGAATCAGATTCAGTCTTTGAATGCTGACTTAAGAGCTGGCCTTGGCCGTCTCGTGGTCAAAAACCGAGAAATGCTCCGGCCGTCGTCCAAGACGGACCAAACCGTGTGAACCATGACATTGGGGGGAAAGTGAGAAGGGAAGTTTCCCAACCCACAGAAGAAGACCTGCCTAATAATCAAAGGTGGAACGGCCGACCAGATAATGGCCCAGCCGAGAGGCAACAGTGGGAACAACGTAGTAATGTTGACTGTTGTTGGCACCCACATTTTTACAAATGTGACTAATTGGGCAGATTTTGCCACGCTGTATGAATCAATACACGATTTCACAAAAAAGACTGACAATCGGTCGCGATCGAAGTGATTATGATCGTAAAAGAAAGGATTTCGATCGTAAAAGAAGTCAAATCGGTTGTGATCCAAAATTGGTCGCAACTGATGATCGGCCGTAAACCAATCGGTCGTGATCATTGGCAGGTTGCGACACATTTCGATAGTGACCATATCGACCGTCACCAAGATCGGTCGTAAGGTCGATCGTTCGACCGTAAAAGATTAACCATGGCTGATGATCAACCATATAAGCCTAAGGAGGAAGAAGACATGTGGCAGATGTCTTTAAAGAAGTTATGATAACTACTTACACATGGCACATCCCAAAGAAGACACATGGAAGTGTTGTAAAGTTTTAAAGTAATTATAATTTCTTATACATGCAGGGTCGGAGCTAGGATTCTATTGTAGGGTGGGGGGGGAAGATTTGATTGGTTATTAGTATGATTTTTCAAGTTCGTAAATTTGAGGGGAAAAAAATAAACTATTGACTACAAATTTCAGCAAAGTTTTTTCCATTGATAAAATTAAGATCGAGAATGAATCCTTTTACAATTGTCTCATACAAGTCTTCATGTTTTGAAAGCATTGTACGATTGCATCATTATCGATGTCATTGAATATGTCTTTCTCAATATATATACTAAGGGTGTCAGTTGGTTCGATCTAAACCAACAAACCAAACCGAAAAAAGTCTGTTTGGCTTTGCTTTTTTCATTTCGGTTTGAAAAATGAAAACCGAATTAGTTCGGTTCAGTTTTCGGCTAAGGCTTTGATTAAACCAAACCGAACTAAAATAAATAACCTTAAACCGAACCAAACTAGACCTAGATACCTATATATATTTGTATATTTATATGTTTTTTGTACATGCATGTGTATAAAATAACCTTAAACTGAACCAAACCGAACCGAAAACAAAATTTTTGGTTTTCATTTCGGTTTGGTTTGGTTTGGTTTTGGTAACTGTAGTTCGGTTTGATTTTCGGTTTTATAAATCAGTTTGTATTTCGGTTTTTGGTTTAGTTTAGTGAATCACGATTTGGTTTTGGTTTGGCCACCAAACTGACCAAATTACACCCCTGATATATACAAATGGAGCTAAAGTTTTGAGGTATCTTGCATGTATGTGTGTGTAGAGAGAGAGAGAGAGAGAGAGAGAGAGAGAGAGAGAGGTTTCTGTAATGAGAAAAATGGGCTTTAGGATGAAAGGAGAGCTAGGGTTTTGTGGAAATTCTCTTCAAAGAGAGAAGAAGAAATAAAAAATTATAAAGTGAGGGTAGGGGCTGTAACGAACAGCTCCCTGGCTTTTATAGCCAGGGTTCTTTTCGTAATTTTCATCTTTATAACTTTTTATTTACATTATTTTTTTGAGAGGGGGCAACAAAAAAAATTTCGAGGGGGCAAAAAATAAATTATCAAGGGATAATTTGTAATATATTACAAATATATAGGTCTTAATGATATTTTTTTTAAATTGAGGGGGCAATTGCCCCCTCTCTCCTCTATGTAGCTCCGCCCCTGTATGCATGGCACATCTTGAAGAGGACACATGGTAAAATGCTTTAAAGCTTTAAAAGTAGTTATAGCAACTACTTACACATGAAAGAATATGCATATATGAAGGACACTTGTATTAAATCTAACGGTCAAAGATTACCCCATGTTTTGAAAGGGGCAAGAACATGTGCATGTTCGTTCTTGCTTCAAAAGCTATAAATAGAAGATCCAGAAAACAAAGAAAAGTCTCCAACAACAACCACACTTCAACGCAACATTGCACTCCGGGGTCACCCTTCCAACTCTAACCTCCGCGTTCCATCGGTCCCCGGTCGTTCGGTCGATCGCGTGCTTTCGACCGTTGGTTCGTTGCGAGCGTGCAAGACGATTTATACTTTCCTCCAAGTGTTGTTCCGAGGGCTTTCGACCCCAAGCGCCGATACGTACCGAATAACCCGTTTTTCGTGGGAGAACGATCGTACGATCGGCCACCTACAGAGAATGGAATTCAGGCGATCGTTGAAGGTTGGGTTGTTGGGGTTCCTCCTTCAATATGGATTCTTCTTGCCTTGTAGATACAGACTTTCAGGCTCAGTTCAAAATTTCGGCAGAAGAACATGATATAATAAAATCAATTACAAACAGATTACAGACTCCATTTCCGACCGGCGTAGAGATGCGGCGGAAGAGTTGTAGTAAAAACGAAGTAATAGAAATAAAATAAAAGAAAAAGTAGAAAGAAGACTTATGAACCAACAGTCGTTAACGACTGGTCGGATTAAGAGCAGCTTCTCGAGGAGACAGTAAGGATTTGTTTAATAAAAAAGGAAAAAAGTAGAAAGAAGACTGATGAACCAATAGTCGTTATCTCAACAGCCGTGGCCCACTGGCAGGCTGGACGAACGACCTGTCGGATTGAGAGTAACTTCTCCCTAGGGAGGTAAAGATTTGTCTGAGGCGAAGAGCAACAGACTTTAACCGTATTGATTGGTGAACAAAGGGGCTAGTTCCAGCAGTCGTGACCCACATGCAGGCTGGAAGAGCGTCCAAGGTTGAGAGCAATACTCCAGGGAGAAAGTGGACGGTGAGCAACAAAGAAATTGAGCACTGTTGTTGCAGTGGATGCAACGAGAAGGATAATTCCACCCCGACCACGGAAGTCGGAGTTGGAAAAGTGACCCGGAGGTCGGATTGCAGCATTGCGCTTAAGTATTGTTGTTGATCTTGGAGTGTCTTTCGTTGCTCTCGGGATCTTCTATTTATAGTTTTTGAAGCAAGAACGACCATGCACATGTTCTTGCCCATTTCAAAACATGGGGTGCTCTTTGACCATTAGATTCATCCAGGTGTCCTTCATATATGCATCTTCTTCCACCTGTAAGTAGTTGCTAAGCATTCTACCATGTGTCCTCTTCAAGATGTGCCATGTATAGGTAGTTATAATAACTACTTTAAAGCTTTACAACACTTCCATGTGTCTTCTTTGGGATGTGCCATGTGTAAGTAGTTATCATGATTTCGTTAAAGACATCTTCCACATGTCTTCTTCCTCCTTAGGCTTATATGGTTGATCATCGGCCATGGTTAATCTTTCTTCAGTCAAACGATCGACCTTAAGACCGATCTTGATTATGGTCGATAAGGTCACTATCGAAATGTGTCACAACCTGCCAATGATCGCTGCTGATTGGTTTACGGCCAATCATCTATTGCGATCAATTTTGCATCATGACCGGTTTGATTTTACGATCAAAATCACTTCTTTTACGATCGTAATCACTTTGATCGCGACTGATTGCTGGTCGTTTTTGTGAAATCGTGTATTGATTCATACCATGTGGCAAAATCTGGCCCATTGGTCACATTTGTGAAAATGTAGGTGCCAACAATCGTGTCCAATGGAACCCAGGTCAGAGAGAACAATATCCTTTTAATCATCTACAGCTGGATCAAGAGCCCAAGTTCGAAATCCTTGAGATGGTCGATCCAACACCAAGGGCATTCGGTCGAGATCAGGTGTATAACATGGTTCAGGAGGTGGTAGGAAATATGTATCCTAGTTCCGGCCTACTGCAAACCATACCTTGACTGGGTAGACCGTAGATATCAATTCCCTTGAGGGTATAAAATCTCTGAGTTCTCACTGTTGTTCTAAAATTTGTTGACGGACATGCCTTCACATGGTGTGTAACCTTACCACCTAATTCGGTCCAACACTGGGTTAAATGGAAGAGAAATTCCATACACAGTTCTAACGAACTGAGCTTGAGGTTTCCCTGGCTGACCTTGCACGTCTAAAACAGTTACCTGACAAGTCAGCCGATAAATACATTGCTCGTTTTAAACGTGTCCGAAACATATGCAGGACTGCGCTTCCTGAGACCGAATTTGTTAAACTAGCCCAAAATGGTTTGGACATAGGACTCCGGAAGAAGTTTGAAGGGGCTGCTAAAATTCCCTGGAAAGGGAAAAGAGGTAATGGGGGTTGATAGTGATCCCTTTCCAGCGGTTGTTTCCATTAATATGATCGGACCAACATTCGGGAACACTCCTAGGTCGAAGGTGGAGATAGACCAAAGGGTCTCTCGCAACTAAGAAATGCAGGAACGACTGGGATGTCATGCCATCGACCTGGTATCAAGCACCAGAACCTAGGTACATGCCCTTGTATAGCAGATACCATATGGATATTGCTAACGAACAAGTGGTCCAAAAATCACCTTTGGACGACCTCCACCTGGCCACAAGGTTTAATGGAGATCGGAAACAATGGCTACCCCAAGATTTAACAGTAATGCAGTCAAGGATTGTTCGCTCTCCGCTCGTCGAATGCAACAGATGGAAACGAGTGGTTTGCCCGAAGTTCCTACTACCTAATGATCCAATGACTAGGACACAGAAAAAGAGATGGCAGCGTCAGCAAGCAAAGCTCTGGATGTAATATCCCTAATTCTGATTACTTAGTTAATCATGCTTAGTGGCATAATTAATTTAGTTAATTGGAATGATCCTGCTAATCAGCTAGATTAGAAGCTAAAT
>JAUPMG010000009.1:12224147-12257361 GCA_031762675.1 Pachysandra terminalis
TTTTTACAGGCGTATCCAGCGTATCCGTGTCGATACTCGATACGTATCCGTTTTCGAGCCGACCGATACGCTACCTCAATACGATATTTTGAACCATGTATGGGACCCCGGGGTCCCACCATAAGGTTCATATGAAGCTTAACTGAGAAATAAATTTGTATTTTAATCAAGGTTCTAAATTTTGATTTCGCCAGAAATTTCTGGCAAAATATTTCACTAGATTGGAGAAATATTGGGGAAGTTTATACAAAAAAAAAAGGAATTTTGATTGAAATTTTTCTACTGTTTAAACGAGATTAAAATACACCAAAAAAACCTAAAATATGCAAAACAACATTCATATATATACATTAACACATAAGTTAGGCAAGTATGGATGCACGCTGTCGAGTACCTCGTAAGGAAAAATAAAGTTTACATGTAAATGATTCAATTATAGACATAAAAAGTAGTCAAATATGACAAAATGCAAGTTAATAAGCATATGTATACAAATACTCTGATTAATATGACCCTATTTAATCAAGTTCAAGTGAAATGTTCATCATAGATTAAACGACAAAGCGCCAAAAAACCATGCATGTATATAGAATGAAAATTAAAATAAAAAGGTCTAAATGTCAAATAGCTCCATAAATGATATCACAATGTCTCAAACAATCACAATCACACGTAGTCAAGTACAACCCAAAGTTTGAATCTGAAACATCCAGTAGCCCTCATCAAGCTTATCACAGATTCACAATTGACAATTCACAACCATTGAGGGTGCCTAGCTGGCTCGAAGTCATTTCCCCCATTGCCCCTATCCTATGCCTATGGCCGTACATGAACTCGACATTAATTGGTAACAATAGAGGCTAATTTTTTTTTTGGGTAATATAGAGGCTGAATAGGTATACTAACAAGGACTACTACCCAAAAATTCAGAGAAAGGTGAGAAAGTTGATCGAATTGAAAAGAAATGTATTTGGATGAAAATGATAAAAGCCGGTATTCGAATTGAATACGTGGTGAACTTAACTAACACGACAGAACGATAATGGTGAAATGGTGGATTAGCAGACAATATCAATTCCTATAACTGGGAATCTTACATATAAGAGAACCCCTCGTGATGGAGGTTGCAATTTACAAATTAGAAGCAGGAAATCGTTGAAGAGCACAGGCATTTGATGTCTTGATGACACTAACATTTGTCGAACCATGTTTGGGACCTCCATTCACCTTTCAAAAACAACAATGACCTCCCTTCAACTTTGAAGAATGGTCACACTTACCTCCTTCTGTTAAGTTTCCATCCAAAGATTGGATGGAATTTGCTGAGCTCAGCCAATGTAAGAACACTCCAACTATAAATAGAGAGAGAGAGAGAGAGATGGGCATCACTACCTCAGAGAGAAGTTGCAGAGAAGTTGAAACGAGAACTTGAGACAATACTGGTATGGATGAGCGGAGCCACCGGGCTACGTCATTCCATTCCTAACTATTTTTTTTTTTCAAAAAAAAAAATTTAGGAAATTTTGTTACTTTAAAACTATAAACTAACTAAAATATAAATTACAACTTGAACAACATTGCACATTGGGCAACTGTGCAGGTGGATTAGGTGCTCAGGAGGTCGCCTAGGCTGTCGCTTAAGTGGCTAGGTGCTGGCGTAGGCACACTCAGTCTAGGCGACACCTCGCCTGAGCCATTAGAAACCTGCTTAGGTGCCTAAGTGACCGCCTATGCGAGCGCCTTTAATAACACTATTAAAAACTTTTTATTTGCTAGAGAGTATTAGCTTTATTGATTTTGTAAAGTAACGCAATCCAAGCAAAAGCTTTAATCCTCAAGGGAAGAGTTGACAATATGGGAAAGCTTTAATCATCTTTTATCATGTCCCAACTAAAAAACCTTAGTAAATCCATCTTGCACTAGGAGCTCTTTCATTAGCTAGCTCCCAAACAATTTTTCTAACCTCCCTTTCTATCCAATCCTTTTGCTCTTCTTCAACCCTTCTTTTTCTCACCCCCAAGTAAACCTCAAGTTTTGTTATAATCTGCAAAGGTTTGAGTAATAGAGGCAAAAAGCCTCGTTTATATCCTCACTTGAGTTGAAATGCCGTAGGGTTTCTTCTCCAGCTAATTTCCTTGTTTTTAAGGATCACTTCCAACTCACACTCCAAGTTCCTATGCATATCCATCTCCTCTGGCATTGTCTCAAATCCTCCCACTTCTCACGACTCAAATGTCATTTAATTCCTTCCTTTTCTTTTCCTTAAGGACCACAAAGAACTCCCTATTCCACAATTATAATCTTTTCTTTCAACATTTTAAGGCCTCTTATGAATCTAAAGCTCTTCCTTCTTGCTATGCTATGAAGAATCCCATTGAGAATGCATCATTGAAAGGGTGATTTTTTGGGGACAGAGTTGCTTAAAGAATTGTGCTGAGAACTCACTTCCTTGTTGATTCCCTTTCCTCTCCTTCCACCATATTTTCACCAAATCCCTAAGGGCTTGATATGATAGCCACAGTCTCAAAATTGAAAGAGTGAAGGCCCTCTTTGATGATCCATTGTCGATATTAAGAGAAAATGATCAAAAGTATCTGTAGCCAACACACGTTGAGAGACCAAAAGGTAATGGGCACGCATTCAGGGGATGCAAGTAGTATGTATAGCCTACAATAGATAGGGTGCTCTTAAAGATTGGACGAGGTAAACCTTACACCTTTTCAAGGATAGTCAACTAAGTCACTTCTTAATTAGTTCAGAGTACTTTCTCATGCTTCTTGCAACCCTCCAAATTCATCTCTTTTTGTGGTCAAAGTTTGTCAAATTAAAGTCCCTAATAAGACTATGGTGCTCTCCTCTCAAAAAGACCTCGCTTAACTTGCCCTAGAAGCCTTCTCACACCCTAGCTCTATTTGGATCATATTATAATTTGGGCTTGATTTGGTCGAGTTATACTGTTTTTTAGTGTGGGTGATATGAGTCCTTGTTTCGGTATAATATTAGAGGAGGCTATGTATCGGTCAGTATGTGGATACAACTCAACTAGCATCAGCTTCGTATCAGTCGTATCAACTGATACTTAAAAATAAGAAATTGAATTTATCGCCGATTATGTATCAACCTATATCAATGATTGCCCTATTTTTCAAACGTGTATTTAAGTTTTTTTATTTTATTCATTTTGAGCTCAAATGAGCTCTAACTTTCTCCCCCTCTCACCCTTTCTTGGGCCTATTCTCGAGACAAAACCGATACCTTAAAATATCCAATGCGCCATTGATGGTGCTGTTTGTTGTACTTTACTTACTAGGAACTCGCTTCTATTGTAACCTTTTTCCCTTCTTTTTCTTCCTTTTGGTCCTTTCTTTGCCTTCTTCCTTTTGTCCAATTGTTTAGGCTACTTCTATGGTACCATTTTGATATACTTCTATTATTTTCAGAAAATAAAGTAAACTTGAATGACGAAAAGACATTATTTGAAGGAACTCACTCCTATAATGAAGCTGTCGTTAATTGTATTTTTCTTAGTAAGAACTTTATTTTAACTCTTTCCCTTCTTTTTCTTCCTTTTGGTCCTTTCTTTGCCTTCTTCCTTTTGGTCTATTCTTTAGGCTGCTTCTATGGTACCTATTTAATCACTTCTAGCACTTTTCCGGGAATAAGATAAAATAAAATAAACTTGAAAAGTAAAAGACATGATATGAAGGGCTTTGCTTTTTATTTTTAATTTTTGACAATTAACACACAATGTTATTGATAGAAAAATATGAAGTACAAAACAAGTTGGAAAGCCAGGGATCTTGAGGAAATCCTTCAACTACCAACCTACACACGAAGAAACAACTAAAAGAATTAAAAAACTGAATAAAAACAGAAAACCTACAACTCATCTGCACTACCATTCCAATCTTATGGACTTCTAGCTTTAGAAAATGCGAACATTGGTTATTCCCTCGCAACAATAGAGCTGAAAGATTAGGAAATTTTGTCAAGATCAGGACCAACTGCTCTGAGGTAGGTGCTATTCTTGCTGGCTACTGGTGTGAAACTGCCATTTAGTTCACCGGCCGGCTGGGCCTCTTGCTGTGTCCGAGTTCCCTCTTCGTGTCTGTTTGCCGGAAGGGTGTTCTTCCTCCTCCAGCCTTCCTGGTCTTCGAGTCTGGTCTCTATCTTCTTCCTTGTTAGCTTTTTACCCCGCCTCTTTTCCCCATCTGTTTCGTGCACTGCTCCTGACATGGCATCTGCTCCTCTTCATGCAGTTCCTCCCTCTTCGGGGTTGCTTCCCGAAGCCCCCCCTCCGATGTCTAGTTCTGGCCGTCCCTCGTCCGGTGAGAGTGCCCTCTCTTCACCGGTGTGGGATGGTCCCTCCGAAGCAGGTCCTCAGCTGGCCCCTCTAGTTGGTGGCGATTGGTGGCCCTAGCACCTCTCCGGTGGCCTCCCCGAGTACTGGTGGTACCCAGCAACATGGGAACCTCAGTAAAACGGAACCTGGGAGGGTTTGTTCTCTGGAGAGAGCAGTTCAAAAGAAAAAATGCAATACTTCCCTCTAGATGTAAAGAATAGCTTCATTCAGGTCCTTGAAGATGTTGTTGATAAGGGCGTGAGATGTTGGGAGGGGTTTCTCATAGGCTAGTTCTTGGACATAAGGTTACCATACCATGTGGTGAAGAAAATTGCTGAGAAAAGTTGGAGCAAAAACGGTACAGTCGATGTTACTACCCTCGACAATGGCTTCTGTATTTTCAGGTTCTTTAAGCACGAAGTTAGAAATGCAATTCTAGAGGCTTAACCCTGGCACTTCCTGGGGAGATTATTAGTGCTTAAGGTATGACTTATGAATGCCAAGGATGTAATTCACCAAAGAAAAGCACGACAAAGTCCCTGTGTGGATTAAATTGTCCAACGTCCCTCTTGAGTATTGGACGGTTGGTGGATTAATCTACCTAGCTAGCTCAGTTGGCATTCCTCTGTTCATGGACTCTGCTACAGAACTTGGCACTAGATTCCACTTTGCCAAGGTTGGTGTGGAGTTGGAAAAGTGCTCGGTAACCCCAGCATCTATTTGGTTAATGTGGCTAAGGAGGAGCAGCCTCCGTACATTGTTGAGATCTCAGTAGAATACATGTGGAAGCCTTTGAATCATTCAAATTGCAAGTGTTTTGGTCACTCCACCTCATCTTGTACAGTTGCTAAGGCTCAGAAGGTTTGGGTTCCTACAGGTAAGATTCTCAGTATGGTTGAGATCTCTGCTGTAACAGCTGGTCCTGCTGTAGTATCTGGGGTTCTAGTTCAAATTGAACCTGTTATTCCCTCAACATGTAAGTTGTAACTTTGATCAGCTTAGGGATGTAAAGGGAGCAAGTGTATCAGAGGAGGTAATTAAGACCAATGGCCATGGCAGGTGCAGGGATGCGGGGGTTGATAAGGCAGTGTTGAATTTTGCTGATAGCAAAGATCCTTCTAATTTTTGTCAGCTTAGGCCTTAGGGATGGGCTTGAGTAAACCATCTCTCAGTCGACTGTTATTTCTTCAGAAATTTATGTTTTGAACCAAGAAGTTATTACTACCCAAACTAACCGCACTCCCAAGAGGGAACATGTGAGACCAGTGATGGTTCTCTGAATGTGATTGCTGATGACATAGAGGGTGAACCAGAGACTAGTATAAATGTGATATGGGAAAAGTCCTTGAGCTCTAAAAAGCAATGTATAAATACATACATTACATTGAAACAATCCCAGGAGAGTTTCTTTTCTACTATAGTGTATGGGCATAATGAAGGGTAAGAGAGGAGGAGACTCTGGAGACAACTGTCCTCCTTTCAGCGTCAGGAGGCTTGGATTCTAATAGGTGACTTCAATGTAGTCCATAAGGACAATGAAAAGGTTGGTGGGAGGCCTATCATAAGAAAAGATATGAAGGAGTTCAATGGTTTCACTGATTCTATGGGTTTGATGGACACGAGTACAAAGGGGTGTTTTCTCACATGGTCTAACAAAGCCTCAGGTACTGGAGGCATCAAGTCTAGAATTGAAAGTGCCTTAGTTAATCATAAGTGGCTGGATAAGCACAATGCTGCTGAAGTGGAATACTGTGCTCCTGGAGTCTAGGATCATGCTGCTGCCACTGTCACCCTGTTCCCTGATGGTCCCAAAACCAAGGTGCCTTTTAAAATTTTCAACTCTTGAGTTGAGCACCCTGAATTCTTGTCTATTGTTGCTAGCAGTTGGAATGTTGCTGTTAAGGGTACCCCCTATGTTCATACTGACTAGCAAGCTTAAGAGATTAAAGTTGGTACTCAAAGCTTGGAGTAAGTTGGTACTCAAGTTTACCCTTTGTCACCCTATATATTTGTTATGATCATGGAGATCGTTGTTAAAATGGTCAAAACCAACACCCAAGACCATAATTTGCAGTTCCATCCGAAATGTAAAAAGGTTAACCTGTCTATGCTGTGTTTTGCTGATGATTTGTTGTTGTTTGCCCAGGCTGATAAGCACTCTATTTGTCTCCTCAAGAAATCATTACTTTGGTTTCGAAGGGTCTCTGTCTTAGGTGCTTAACTCTAGCAAAAGTTTGGTCTTCTTCGTGGCTGTGCCTATAGAAGTCAAAGTGGAGCTGCTGAACATCTTACAAATCCCACTTGGATTATTTAAATACCTCGGGCTTCCTCTAATTACTACAAGACTAAAGGCCAAGGATTGTACCCCCATCATTGACAAGATGCTCAGTAGACTACAAGGGTGGAAATGTTGGAGTCTGTCTTATGTTGGAAGACTAGGACTCACTCTATTGGCCTCCTCAAGAAATCATTACTTTGATTTCAAAGGGTCTCTGGCTTAGGTGCTTAACTCTAGCAAAAGTTTGGTCTTCTTCGCGGCTGTGCCTATAGAAGTCAAAGTGGAGCTGCTGAACATCTTACAGATCCCATACCTTTGGGATTCCTCTGATTACTACAAAACTAAAGGCCAAGGATTGTACACCCATCATTGACAAGATGCTCAGTAGACTACAAGGGTGGAAATGTAAGAGTCTGTCTTATGTTGGAAGACTAGAACTCATCAGATCAGTTCTGTTTGGCATCACTGTGTACTGGATGTCCTGTTTCATCCTCCCTAAGGTGTTCAACCTCATTGATAAAATGTGCGCAGACTTTCTTTGGGCTGGCCCTGACATCAAGAGGAAAATCCACCCCATGGCTTGGAAGAAGGTATGTACACCAAAAAATGAAGGTGGGTTGGGGCTGATAAGTTTGAAGGACTGGAACCTTGCTGCTATTACAAGGTTCACTGGCTCGTCTTGTTCAAGGAGTCATTGTGGGTTGATTGGGTTAGTCGCCACCTGGTCAGAGATAAGAATTTTTGGTCTCCAGCCACCCCAAGCAGCTGCTCTTGGTGCTGGAGAAAAGTGCTTGCAGCTAGAGATGCTACTAGAAGAATGGTGCTTACTCAAGTAGTGAATGGTAAGAAGACATGGCTCTGGTGGGACAACTGGCATCCACTAGCCCTTCTTACCCTGAGGTTTACATATATAGGCAGATATACAATGAAAAATTTGATTGAAATATGAAGCTTGACAGCTTTTTTTTTGAATAGTCATTGGATACCATCTGAGGCTTCTTCTACCACCATGTCACATGTTTGGACAGCAGCTCAGTTGGTAGAACTAGTAGATTATGCAGAGAATGACAACGTTATCTGGAAGCCTTCTTCCTTGGACATCTACAATGTGAAGGATACCTGTAACTACATCAGGGAACACGTCCCTAAGAAAGCTTGGTCTGACATCATCTGGTTCAGAGGGAACATACCTAGACATTTGATCATCACTTGGATTGCTGTGCAACAACACCTTTCTCAGGACAGGCTGATGAGTTTTGGTGTGCTCAACAGATGCAGATGTGTGTTCTGTAGGTGTACCTTTGACACACTCCAACACTAATTCTTTGATTGTCCCTATTCAGATAAGGTATGGTCTCAATTGTTGTCTCTGTGTAACATTAGAAGGCTGCCCAGATCTTGGATGCAAGAAATTGAGTAGTGTGCTATGAACTTCAAAGGGGACTGTCATGACAAAAGACTCAGGAAACTTTGCTTTAATGCTACTGTGTACCACTTATGGTTATAAAAGAATCAAAGAATGTTCAAAAATTTATATAACTCAGAAGAGTGGCTCATTCAGAAGATTAAAGGGGATGTTGCATGCAGATGGGCAGGTACTGAAACCAGGTGTGTGGACTCCCCTGTGAATAGAGATCTATGCTCTAACTGTGCTATCCTAGGCCAATTCTATCACAATCAGACCACACTCCACAGATGGGTACCTCCTCCAGGTACTGGGTTGCTTAATGTTGATGGTTCCCTAAGCCTTGTGAGGGCTGGGATTGAGGGACTGATAAGAGACTCTGGTGGTCAGTGTCTGAAGGCCTTTGCCATGGTTAAGGCATCTTGTGACATTCTTCTTCATGCACTGGTGGCAGTGAATATGGGATTAGATATGGCATTGGAGCAGCAGTTCCAAAGCCTGATTATTGCTACAGATTCCTCAAATGCTGAAGTTTACCTTAACTCAAAGGGGATTAACCAGATTGCTTGGAGTGTTAGAGCTGTGATGAGGTAGATCAAGATTAAAATGAGTTGGATGAGGAACTGAAAATTATATCACATTGTGAGAGAAACTAATGGTGCTGCAGACTTTCTTGCAGCTTATGCTACCAGCTTTGATGTCCCTATTTTCTTTACTGCAAATGATCTTCCTTATGAGCTACAGAGCGAACATCATAACCGAGGATGCTAGTGGTTATATGTACGAAAGACTGCAAAATTCTTTATTGCTCATTAATACAATTCTGACTTTCCAAAAAAAAAAAACATACCTTATGCTGTCCACTAGTAAAAAATTCGACTTTTTACCTTTAAAATTCTTTGCTTTCTCTTCCCAGTTCCCCCATATAACACCCACAAAACAGCATGACTAAGATCCATTAGCTTTTCCCTCTTCAGCTCATCGCGGTAAAACTCCATTGTCTTAACAAATCAATGACATCACAAGCAAGAATCCATCTCACTTCAGTAATACTCGCAAAATAGCATCAAACTGCCATGAAACGCTGCAATGAATAAAGAGGTGATTAATAGTTTCCTCTCCTTGCCAACACATCATGCAAAGTTAAGGTAATAAGGCCATAAAGCTTCACAAAATATCATTCAGTAATAAGGGCTTCACTGGTTGCAGTTTCATGCCTTGAATACATCAGAGGATCCAGTTCCAAGTTTCCCAAGAGAGAAGTAAACCAAGAAACCTAAAGCTTATTTTTTTTATTATAAAATGTAACAGATGATCTCTCTCTCTCTCTCTCTCTCTCTCTCTCTCTCTCTCTCTCTCTCTCTCTCTCTCGGTACACATCAGTGGCTTTTCCACTTTTTTATATCCTATGAATGCACATGAAGTTTTATTTTATTATGAAACATTATTAAACTACGAAAGGGCCCTTTATGAGATTTGAATTCTGAATTAAACATTATGAAAGTTGGCAATTTGTTTGATGTTTATGAATGGTATGGTTGTACTTGTTATTTTTAAATTTATATGGATGCCTAATTGATTTGTTGCAGGTTAATGAGTATCCACCTGGGGTGGGCTTGTCCCCACATATAGACACCCATTCAGCATTTGAGGGATTAATATTCAGCCTCTCGCTAGCTGGACCTTGCATTATGGAGTTTAGGAGATATTCACAGGGCACATGGCTACCTGAATATGCTTCTCGCATTGAGTTGGAGGACAGCCCCAAATATTACTCGAATTTCATTAGGAGAACTATTTTCCTTCCCCCAAGATCAATGCTTCTATTATCTGGGGAGGCACGGTATGCCTGGCACCATTACATTCCGCATCACAAGGTATATTCTTATCATTCATTAATTGTTAGTTATTTCTCCTTAGAAACTGAATTTTAAAGACGGAAATAATAATTGACAATAATTGCCATAGCTGTGGACCAAAATTTTCTTTCATATGTTCCATTGATACTTGTATCATGTATGAGTAGTTGAATCTGAACTGGGTTATGTCAAATTTGATAAAATAAAAAATATGCAATACAATTTTCTTGTTTTCAGCCAAAAATAAAAGGAATGTGATTGTGGTATGATATAACATTTGAATAGCAATACAACAAAAAAATTCCTTATCCCATCTAGTTGGAGGTGGCAATATAAATCATGTTTAAGAATCCTTTCTGTCAAAAACCTTATCTTTGGTCAGATTATGTGTATATAAATCTTTTTTAACTAACTCCATGCTGGTCCTTTTTGGTTTTCCTTTCATCCTTTTTGAACCTTCAATATATAGCCCCTTGCACCTCTAGGTCTTCATTTTACCTAAACCATTTTAACCTACTTTCCTTTAAATTTATCTCCTATTTGAGCTACTCTAGGGTACTCTTGGATATGTCAATTCCTTATCTTTCCACTCATCCATCTCAACATCTTTATTTTTGTTGCCCTTGTCTTATAATGTTTTACTTCTTTTTGCCGACATTTTACTCTAATATTAATGCCAACACATAACACTTTAAAAGCATCTCCCTGGTTATCTGTCCAGCTCTAGTTCTATGTGCATCCTCCTTGTCAATATCCCTCTTTATGAATATTTTTTTATGATGAGGAAGTGGGTTGTTTTGAGAATTTTCTGGTTCTAAATTCGTACAATTTCTTCATCCTTGATTTCATTTATTCTAAACTAAAATTTCATGTACTTAGTTATGACTTATTTTGAAACCCTTTAATTCCAAGTGTTCCTCCGTAAATCTAGTTTTGCTTTTACTCCTCTAGTTTGGCTTTTCATGACCACATCATCTGCAAATAAGATACATCAAGGTACCTCCTCTTAAATATGAGCTTTCAAGTCACCCATAGCCAAAGAGAAAATTATAAAGGCTTATGGATAAACCCTGATGTACTCCTATCATCACTAGAAACTCACTTGTCTCACAGCCAATTGTTTCACCTAGGCACTAACTTGTATATATCCTTAACTATATCAATGTACCTGATTGGTATTATTTTCCTGCCTAAAATTCACCGAACTAAATCTCTAGGTACATCATATGCTCTCTCTAGATCATTAAAAACCATATGAAGATCTTTCCTCATCTTTGGATCAATAAAAATCATATTATACAGGAATTAAATTTTTGTATCTCCCTCAAGTCCAATTTCATTTTTTCCTTGAGTGGTTGGTGCTGCCCATAGTTTGTAGGCATCCTCGATATTAGTCACTACACACATGCTTTCCCATTGAGTTTCAACTTTATTAATCTTACCCACAATTTCACTCGTATCATACCACTTAGAATATTTTTCAAGTGCTGTCATCCTGCCACATTGAGGTATGCATGTGCATTCATCTCTGACAGAATATGGTACAAGAAAAGTCACTGTCTTGGTGATATCATCCATAGTTCGTCATTACTTAAATTTATCATGCTCAAATGCTTTGTAAACCACTTAATAAGATGGCCTGTTAGGTTGAACTTGGCTAAAATGTTGAACTGATTTGCAAATACCGCTGGTTACCTAGATTACTGTCCCTGGCTTCTAATCTTCTTCGACACCCCCTCTGCATTAAGACCAAGGTTTACAATGTCGATGTCGCCAGGTGACATGGTGAAAATAGGGGAAATGTCGGGAACCATGGGTTTTTTTATGGATTTTTGGCTCCAAACTTTAAACATGTCTAATTAAGACCTAAATGCATCCAAATACATCAAAAAAATGCAAAAACAAAATGCTTATACATTAAAAGTCATTACTTGAGGGGGGGGTCAACTTACACGCTGTCGAATCTGTAAGCTGTAAAAAATGATGCTACATCTAATTAAGTCACACTAAAAGTGAATGTAAGTCAATTAAAAGATATATAAAACTAGAAATCAAGTGTCATATCTATGAAAGGGAAAAGGGAAATATGGGGAAATGTGGGATTTTTGATGGGTTTTCCCCCAAGTTTTAAACAACCTTAAGTAGTGTCTAAATACATCATAATACATCAAAAAAAATGCAAAAACAAATGTCTAACATTTTTTTTAAGTTTTAAAAAAAATTCATTAAAACTGAAAAATTTCCCCCATGTCGCCGAAATCAGGGTAAAGCGATTTGCACCTGATTTCGTGTCGCCCACCTCGGAATTGCCGACATTGTAAACACTGATTAAGACTTTGGGGCTACTGATACTTGATAAAATCCATTCCATACTTTCTCCAAACAAACTATATACTTAACTAGGTTACCTAGCTTCTAGGCCATGTGAATAAATAACTCGTCTTATTGGATGTCCATAAATCAAGTATGGTAGGATCTACCCTCCTATTTGAGATGGTGGCTGGCCTAGGCTCTCATACCACCAGTTTAATACTAGATATTCTTCAAGCACTTAGACTATAGGTCTAGTGTTTGGGAGTAAAAGGGTAACACAGATTATAAATTTTAAGGTTGTGGGGATTAAAAGATTATGGTTGAAGGATACAGAATGTCTCATATGGTGGATTTAAGAAGAAAATCAGGATGAGAAGATAAAGGAGATGATATTATGAAATAACACCAAGTTTTTCTTTCTTTTTTTTCCTATAAACCAACATCTAGAAGATCTGATGGAATCCGTACATTCAAAGGGGTTCGAAACCACGATATAGCAAATTAGAATTCTTCATTCATTTGAAGAGGTTGTAATTGCATGTGTGTGTGTGTGTGTGTGTGTGTGTATATATATATATACTTTAGAACCTTAAGTACTTAAACTTACTGAACAAGAAACAAATAAAACAAAAGAAAATACCCAATCAAACTCAAAAAGCTAGGAATATCCAACAGAGTCATGCCATTCAGATTTTGGGAATTTTGAAATTCTTCAAATTTAAGGGAGGAAGGTTAGCGTAACCCAACTGCGACACTTTTAATATTATTTTTATCATTACTTAACTTCTCGAGAATGTAGAGATGGATGTGTAGGAAGACTAGGAAAGATAAGGGGAGGAATGAACATATTCAAGGTTTTTTGGGTGTGGTTCAATTAGGAGAGAAAATAAAGTAAAGTAGGTTAAGTTGGTTTGGGCGGGTAAAGTGAAGACCTACGGAAGTGGCTGTGAGAAAGTGTGAGAGAGAAATCATTGAAGGTTCTAACAGGGGGAGAGGAAGACCCAAAAAACCTGGATATAGTCAATAAAAAAGGATTTGCCTACTCGTAATTTGACTGAAGATGTGGTTTTTGATAGATTGAGATGTAGGAATAGGATTCTTGTTGCCGACCCCAACTAGTTGGGATAAGGCATATGGTGATGATGACTTACTTCTCGATTTCAGAACAAGTGTCATAGCCTGTTGATTTTGGTACATATCGGCCAATACATTTTGGTTGTCGGTTGTATCGGCCAAGAGAATGAAGGATTAAAGTGCTTTAATGAAGTATCAGGCCATACACACTATTTAGGTTTCTGAATGATCTTTGTCGAAGCCAAAATGTATTTGCCAATACATTTCTTTTTCATCAACAAGCTTCCCTCCCTCGACCCTTCTTCGTCCACCACTCATTTCGACCTTTTCACTACACTTCCTTTTTCATCATCACCATCACCCCACCAGTCATCCTTGGCTGTCATCCCCTTATCTCGCCCTACCATTTCATCTCATTCATTGAACCTCCCATACCCAACCAAACTTAGCAACGACAACCATTCTTCAACAGCTTCCGGTTCGCAAGTACAGAGAAGGGATATTAGAATCAACTCGAAGAAATTCTCATTTGAAATTTTTAATGAAAATTCAGGTCGACAGCGGTTTTGAAGGCTGAAGAATCTGAATGGTTCCTGAAGAAGGTGGAGGCTCTACGGAGATGCTCATCTACTGGAATGGTGGGATCTTTTCGCAAATGTGGTCAGGCATCTCTAGCAAAGTTAGGGTAAAATAACAAAGGATAATTTCTCAAACTTTCTCTCTTCATGCAACTAAGGAGAAGAATCATGATGATTATATTGCCTAAGGCGAGTGAGACCAATGGATGGGAATATGTACTATGGGGATGGTCTCTTCAAGAGCAGGGGAAGAGCCTGAGAAGGATCGTGCATGCTTTAACCAGAGAAGATATCAAGAACACTCAGGCGGTATGGGTTGGTGCTATTTCTATGTCAATTTCCGATTACTACCCAGGCTCTCATTATGCCATATCTATAATCCGATCTCCGATCACGAATCTACTGCATTGGCGATTTCCCAACCTTTGTGAGGGGCGACGGTCATTTAGGAGTTGGGTTGAAGTAGGGAGTGAAATTGGTAAATTCGCGCTAAAGATGAACCGGTAAAATTATTCCTCTCTCTCTAAAAGAGGCCATCACATTTATGGGATCCGAGGAGGAAACCAATCAAATTTTGGAATTGGGTCCTCTTAATATTGCTGAATCCACAATGCTAATGTCAAAGTGGGTATAGGGTGCAACTGCAGGTGCAGGATTATGGGAGGAAGGAGGATTAGGAGTAGTATTATGGGGTTGCCTCCATATATTTGGGCTAAGGACTCTATAGAAGCTCTCGGCTCTGTGTGGGGGGGTTTTTTTTGGAGATGGGGACTTTCTTCTCGGATGGACCTTAAAGTGGAGGTATTTCAGCTAAGGTGAAGGAGTGATTTTTTTTTTTTTTTTTGTGATGAATAATCAGTATTTAATAAATAAGGAAAGAAACAGAAAAGAAGAACATAAATACAACCGGGCGCTCAAGCTGGGCACCCAAGAACCAAACAAAGGAAGTGCAACATCCTAAAAGTGGACCGGCCAACCAAGGAACTTAGCTCAAGGTCCCACTCTCAACCCTAAGGTGAAGGAGAGATTGGTGAGACGCATTCCTCAGATGGTAAAAGTATCAGACGGTGCTTTTGAATACGAAATCCACGTCGAGGTGATACAAGTCGTTGTCTTCTCAAGCACCAACTACGTTCTCAGTGTGAAGGATGGAGGAAGAAGATGGGTCCCACGTTCACATGTGGCACATTTCATGATGTGTTAGTTGTTGGGTTTCAGTTGCAGCAATAAGTTGCAGTTAGGGACAGGTGTCCCCAAGTGAGTAGACAAGGAGCATGGGTAGTAGTTAGCTGCGTAGGGGTATGGAAGGTTTAAATTTAAATTTCGTGGGTTTGCATGCTAGGGAGAAAGGTCCCGTGCATAAAATCCAGTGGGTTCTAAGGTCAGAGGAGGCCCATGTAGGCATGAATGACCCAGAGCGGGGCAGAAATTTGGGGCTTTGCACCAACAAAGCTAGATGGTGAAAACCTAAGCCTGACCCAAGGAAATTGTGAGAGCCCAGAAGGCTGGATCACGAATAAGGCTAGGGAAGCTGGTCAAGATGAAGGGAACCCCAGAGCGGAATGCACGTGCAATGAAGGAAAGCTGAGAGAAATTCTGTAGGACTTCGAAGGTCGAATGTGGGAGAAGGTTAAACGATGGGCAATGAAGTTGTGGGAGGAGGAAGAACTTGAAGCATTGAGCCAAGATAGGGGTGCCGTGGAACCCCGGCAAGGTTGGACATTGCGATCGAACGGCCGTGGTGAAGATGTTAATGGAACAAGGGAGGACGATGATCAGGATGAGAATGTTTTTAGCTCCTCTCAAATCCACACTACAAATGCCTAGGGTGAATCTTGGTGGGTCCAAAATTTAACAGGGTGATAAGGATGAAGGTCTTTCTCCATTTTTTTTTTTTAGGGGGGGTGGAGAGTGGAAGAGGGCTCGGAAATATGTATTAGGAATTCTTCTAATGAAGAAGAGGGCGAATGGGAATTCGTAGAAGGTGTGCAACAGCTCTTTTCGGTACAAGTGTTAGCAGAGAACGGGTGTTGGCAACTGGCAAGTCACTCAATGCATCATGAACTTTATGGAAGATGGCTGGGTTTTCCGATCCGATGAAGATGTGCGGGATGCTCTTATCTTATTTCAGTCAAGGCTAATCAAGTATGAGTAACCAAACACCAACAATTCGCATTCTGTTAGGCATCCCTCGTCTATCCCATGTGTAGGGCTTATTCTCCTTTGAACTCAGGTAGGCATATCCCAATTTTCATTGAGTATATTTGCTATAATGCTATTCAAGCAGGTGATTGCATTGTTTCGCCAGAAACTGTTTGTAAAGAAGTTCAGCCGAAATCATGTTGTAATGTTGCCAATTTGAAATTGGTGATCTGCAGTAATATGAATGGGAGGGATAAACAGGTTATGGATGAGAAGCGATGTGAATGGGAAGGTTTAGAGGAAATATACAAGTTTTGAATCGAGGCAAATGATAGATGAGGAAACCAGGTGGAACTGAAAGAAATGGCTAGGAGCTTTAGGAGAGCTAAGGAAGGACTAGAAAGGGAAAGTTCCTTGAAGAGAAGGGAGCTAAAAAACTTGAGTGGTCGTTGAAGGACAAGGGGACTAGTAAAGGGAGAGGGGAAGGGCCTGTAAGTTATCAATGTAGATTATTAGTTGAAATATAGGAGGGCTTGGGGAAACTGAGAAAAAAGGGTGGTTAGAGACCTGTGTTTTAGTGAAAAAGCAGAAATAGTGGGCATTTAGGAAACCAATAAAATGTGAATTGATAGAAGGTTGATCAGACATGTATGGGAAAGCATAAATAGGGAATGAGAATATCTCCCTTCTATGGGGGCATCAGTTGGGATTTTGATTATGTTGGATTCTTCAAGGGTGCAAAGGGAATTAGTATATCTAGGCCCTTTTTCCATCACTCTGAAATTTAAAAATTGTGAGGATGGGTGTGAGTGGTTGTTAGTTGGTGTGTACAGACCTAATGGTCCACGATGGAGAAATTATTTCTTGGAGGAGTTGTCCAACATATGTTCCCTTTGATCCCTACCCTGGGGTATTGTCGTGGAATTTAAGGTCACCAGGTATAGTCATAAGAAGAGAGGAAGTAATAGGTCAACAAGAAGCATTAGAAGCATTCAAGATTCATTAGTAAACATGAGTTGATCAATTACCCTTTGGTGGGAGTAGAATATACCTAGTTCAACATGCTGGTAAATCTTGTGTGCAGTTGACTGGATAGATTTTTGGCCTCGGATGGTTGGGATTCCCTCTTGCCGTCTATAATTCAAAGCACACTTCCACGTTCCATATCTGACGATTTCTAGGTGTTGATCTTGAAGGTATCACATAAATGAGGGCCAAGTCCATTAAGATTTGAAAATATGTGGCTCTTGCACCCAGGATTTAAGGAGAAAATTAGGAAGTGGTGGGAGGAGAGTCAGAATAGTGGTCGAGGGTGGGCATGTTTTAGATTCATGAAGAAGTTACAATTCTTGGAAGGAAAAATCAAATTGTAGAATAAGGAGGTGTTTGGTAATGTCCAGGAAAGAAGGAGTTTACTAGAGGGTGTGTTTGGTTGGTCAGAAAGTAGCGCAGGAAAGGAATCCATTGGAAAGTAAAGTAAAGGAATGCTACTTTTTTTGGTGCTGTTTGGTTGTCTGGAAAAGAAAGTAGGAATTTGACGGAAAATATAGATTATCGTGTTCAGATGACATGAAAATTGTATAGGAAAGGAAAGTTGTCAAACTTTAAAAAATTTATCGTCTTATATATATATATATATATATGTATTTATTAAATATACATAATATTTATTTCCAACAACTCATAGTTAAAAAAAAAATTCCAACGATTTATAGTTAAAAAAAAAAAATTAAAAAGGGAGGTACCCGATACCCAACAAACTTGATAGAACCGAACCTGTTTAGAAGATTTGGTTCCATATTTATAAACCCGGATCATAATCGGTGCTATTTTGGTTCCATAGAAGATGGACCCGTTAATATTCCGGTCTATGCGGTTATGCCCACTGGCTACCCAATAGAACCGCCCGATTTATAAAAAAATAATTTATATTTAAATAATTTATTAGTTAAATTATTGATAATGAACTATAATATTAATTAATTAATTTAATCAAAACTAAACAAAAGTTTACTTTCCTTTCCAATGTTTCCCTGTCGATTTAAGAGGAAAAGAAATAGGGTGTTTGACTGGAATTTAAGACGGTTTGGAAAAGGCGTTTTCCTGTGGGTCCCACCTTTTCCCATCAACCAAACACCCAAAAAGCATGAGAAAGTAGCTAATTACTTTCCTTTTCCGAGCTTTCCCATTAACCAAACACCCAAAAAGCATGGGAAAGTAGCTAATTACTTTCCTTTCCCAAGCTTTCCCACCAACCAAACACACTCAAAGGGAATTGATAGATTGGATAGGATGGAAAGTTTGGATGGGATAAGTGAGGGAGAAAGATTAGAGCGTAATAGTCTGAAACGGGACCTAGATGAGACCATGAAAAGGCAGGTAACATGGAGACAAAAGTCTAGGAGGGCCTAAGCTGGTAATCAGATTACCAGAGTGGATGGAGAGGAAGTTTGAAGTAGAGGAGGTCAGAAGAACGAAAAATGAGATAAATAAAGGGAAGGCCCCAGGGCTGGATTGTTTTACCTTTGCATTCTTTCAGCAGTGTTGGAAGGTAGTGGAGGAAGACCTAATGCGAGTGGTTCAAGAGTTCTGTGAGAATGGAATAGTGAATAAGATAACTAATGTCACATTCCTTGTCCTTATTCCCAAAAAAGGGGGCTATTGATATTCAGGATTTCTGCCGAATACGTCTCTTCACGAGTCTTTATAAAATCATTGCTAAAATGCTGTCCGATAGGTTAAAGGAGGTTATAGCACTACTAGTTTCTCAAAACCAGAATGCCTTTATCAAACAACGTCGAATACTAGATAATGTCCTGATTGTGAATGAATATGTGGAGGAGAGGAGCTCGGGGCAAGGTAGGTGTGGTATGCAAAATTGATCTGGAGAATACATATGATAAGGTGGAATGGGAGTTTTTGGATGCGGTATTGGAATGGAAAGGTTTGGAATCAAATGGAGAACATGGTTTGGAGGGTGCATTAGAAATGTCCAATTTGCTCTAAAAATGTACTGGTAAAATTATTCATCTATCTCTAAAAGAGGCCATCACATTTATGGGATCCGAGGAGGAAGTCAATCAAATTCTGGAATTGGGTTCTTTTAGTATTGCTGAATCCACAGTGCTAATGTCGAAGTTCGTATATAGAGTGCAATTGTAGGTGTAGGATTAGGGGAGGAAGGAGGATTAGGGGTGGTATTCATGGGGTTGTCTCCACATCTTTGGCTAAGGAATCTATAGAAGCCCTCGGCTCTATGCATGAGGTTTTTTTTTGGAGATGGAGACTTTCTTCTCGAATTGACCTATTACTGGAGGTATTTCAGCTAGGGTGAAGGAGAGATTGGTGAGACGCATTCCTCGAATGGTGAAAGTATCAGACGGTGCTTTTGAATACGAAATCCACGTCGAGGTGATTCAAGTGGTTGTCTTCTCAAGCACCAACTACGTTTTCAGTTTAAAGGATGGAGGAAGAAGAAGGGTCCCACGTTCACACGTGGCACATTTCATGACGTGTTATTGGTTGGGTGTCAATTGCAGCAACAAGTTGCAATTTGGGACAGGTCTCCCCAGGTGAGTAGCCAAGTAACGGGCATGGGTAGTAGCCAGCTGCGTAGGGGTATGGATGGTTTAAATTTCAATTTCATGGGTTCGCGGGCTAGGGAGAAGGGTCCATTGCATAAGAACAGTGGGTTCTAAAATCAACAGAGACCCATGTAGGCGCGAATGACCTAGCGAAAGCCCAAGGTACGGAAGTTAGGGACTTTACATCAATAGAGCCAGATGGTGACAACCCAAGCCTGACCCAAGGAAATTGTGAGAGCCCAGAGGCTAGATCACGAATAAGGTTAGGGGAGCTGGCCAAGTTGAAGGGGAGCCCATAGTGGAATGCTCATGCAATGACGGAAAGCTAAGAGAACTTTTGCAGGACTTTGAAGGTCGAATGTAGGAGAAGGTAAAACGATGGGCAATGAAGTTGTGGGAGGAGGAAGAACCTGAAGCATTGAGCCATGATAGGGGTGCCGTGGAACCTAAGCAAGGTTGGGCATTATGATCGAACGTCCGTAGTGAAGATGTTAATTGGACAAGGGAGGACGATGATCAGGACGGGAATGTTTTTAGCTCCTCTCAAATCCACACTAAGGTTACGATTCCAAATTCTCACAAAAAGCATAATCGTAAGTGATTTACAGGTGCCTAGGGTGAATCTTGGTGGGTCCGAAATTTCACACGGTGGTAAGGATGAAGGTCTTTCTCCATTTTAATTTTATTTCTTATTTTTTTATTTTTTATTTTTTATTTTTTGGCGGGTGGGGGTGGGAAGAGGGCTCAGAGATATGTATTGAGGATTCTTCTAATGAAGAAGAGGGCGAATGGGAATTCATAGGTGTGCAACAACTCTTTTCGGTACGAGTGTTAGCAGAGATTGGGTGCTGGCAAGGACTCGATACGTCACGAACTTTATGGAAGATGGCTGGGTTTTCCGATCCGATAAAGATGTGTTGGGTGCTCTTATGCTCTCATCTTATTTCAGTCAAGGCTAATCTAGTATGGTAATGGAAGTAGTAACCAAACTCCAACAATTTGCATTTTGTTAGGCATTTCTCGTCTATCCCATGTGTAAGGCTTAGTCTCCTCCGAACTTAGGTAGGCATATCCCAATTTTCATTGTGAGTATCTTTGCTATAATGCTATTCAAGCAGGTGGGCCAATTTTTTCGCCAGAAACTGATTGTAAAGACGTTCAGGCTGAAATCATGTTGTAATGTTGCCAAGTTGAAATTGGTGATCTGCAGTAATATGAATTGGATGGATAAACAGGTTATGGGTGAGAAGCGATGTGAATCGGAATGTTTAGAGGAAATATACAAGTTTTGAATTAAGGCAAATGGTAGATGAGGAAACCAGGTGGAACCGAAAGAGGTGGCTAGGAGCTTTAGGAGAGCTAAGGACTAGAGAGGGAAAGTTCCTTGAAGAGAAGGGAGCTAAAAAACTTGAGTGGTCTTGGAAGGACAAGGGGACTAGTAAAGGGAGAGGGGAAGGGCCTGTAAGTTATCAATGTTGATAATTAGTTGGAATATAAGAGGGCTGGGGGAAACTGAGAAGAAAGGGTGGTTAGAGACCTATGTTTTAGGGAAAAAGCAGAAATAGTGGTCATTTACGAAACCAAAAAAGTGTGAATTGATAGAAGGTTGATCAGACATGTATGGGACAGCATAAATAGGGAATGAGAATATTTCCCTTCTATATGGGCATCGGGTGGGATCTTGGTCATGTTGGATTCTTCCAAGGTGCAGGGGGAACTAGTATGTCTAGGCACTTTTTATACCACTTTGAAATTTAAAAATTGTGATGATGGATGTGAGTGGTTGTTGGTTGGTGTGTACAGACCTAATGGTCTGTGATGGAGAAATTCTTTCTTGGAGGAGTTGTCCAACATATGGGCACTTTGATCCCTACCCTGGGGTATTGTGGGGGATTTTAATGTCACCATGTACAGTCATGAGATGAGAGGGAGTAATAGGTCAACAAGAAGCATGAGAAGCTTTTCAAGATTCATTAGTGAACATGAGTTGATCGATTACCCTTTGGTGGGAGTAGAATATACTTGGTCCTACATGTTGGTAAATCTTTTGTGCAGCTGACTGGATAGATTTTTTGCCTCGGATGGGTGGGACTCCCTCTTCCCATCTATAATTCAAAGCACACTTCCACATTCCATAGTTGACGATTTCTCGTTGTTGATCTCGAATGTATCACATAAATTAGGGCCAAGTCGTTTAAGATTTGAAAATATGTGTATCTCACACCCAGGATTTAAGGAGAAAATTTGGAAGTGGTGGGAGGAGAGTCAGAATAGTGGTTGAGGGTGGGCATGTTTTAGATTCATGAAGAGGTCACAATTCTTGGAAGGAAAAATCAAATTGTGGAATAAGGAGGTAATTGGCAATATCCAGGAAAGGAGTTTACTAGAGGGAATTGATAGATTGGATAGGACGGAAAGTTTGGATGGGATAAGTGGGGGAGAAAGATTAGAGCATAATAGTCTGAAACGGGACCTAGATGAGACCATGAAAAGGCAGGTCACATGGAGACAAAAGTCGAGGGCCATCTGATTCAAGGAAGGGGATGGGAATACCTATTTCATTCATAGGGTAGCGAATGCGCGTACGAAGAAAAATCAGGTCCATAGTATGAGAGTAGAGGGGAAGGTTATAGAAAATCTGAAGATGTTACTGCTTATGAGGAAGCCTTTTCTTCTTCTTTTTTCAGATTGTACAAATCGGATCAAAATTGGAGATTCAACCTGTGTAATTTAGGAGGGCCTAAGCTAGTAATGAGATTACTAGAGTGGATGGAGAGGAAGTTTGAAGTAGAGGAGGCAGAAGAACGGTAAATGAGATAAATAAAGAGAAGGCCCCGGGGCCGGATTGTTTTACCTTTGCATTCTTTCAGCAGCAGTGTTGGAAGGTAGTGGAGGAAGACCTAATGCGAGTGGTTCAAGAGTTCTGTGAGAATGGAATAGTGAATAAGATAACTAATGCCTCATTCCTTGTCCTTATTCCCAAAAATGGGGGCTATTGATATTCAGGATTTTTGCCGAATAAGTCTCTCCACTAGTCTTTATACATTCATTGCTAAAACGTTGTACGATAGGTTAAAGGAGGTTATTTCACCACTAGTTTCTCGAAACTAGAATGCCTTTATCAAACAGTGTCGAAATTGCGAATGAATGTGTGGAGGAGAGGAGTTCGGGAAGGGCAGGTGTGGTATGCAAAATTGATCTGGAGAAGACATATGATAAGGTGGAATGGGAGTTTTTGGATGCGGTATTTGAATGGAAGGGTTTGGAATCAGATGAAGAAAATGGGTTAGAGGGTGAATTAGAAATGTCCAATTCTCCATCATCATTAATGGTAGAGTGAAAGGTTTGGTTTCTCTGTCTAGGGGTCTGCGTCACCGGGACCCATTGTTACCTCTTCTGTTTACCGTAGTTAGTTATACCTTTAGTAGATTTTTTAATAGTGGTGGTGAGATAGAGGGTTGATCAGGATTTTAGTGTAGGGGCAAAGAGGATAGAGGTATCCCACTTGCAATTTGTAGATGAAACCATTGTTTTCTTAGAGGCCTCTCATGATCAAGTGTGTCAAGTTTATGCATTTTGAGATGGTGTCCGAGCTTAAGGTTAATCCTATAAAGAGCACTATCTCAGGAATACGAGTGGAGTCGACCTTGTTACAATCCAAGGATGCGATGTGGCGGATTAGCCCCAACGGTACCTAGGTTTACCTTTAGGTGGAAAACCTAAAGCTATTCAGTTTTGGGAACCTGTAATTGAGAGGGTGGAGAGTAGACTGACAACTTGGAAACATAATCATTTATCCTTTTGTGGGGGTATCACTCTAATCCAAGTGGCTATGAATAACCTACCTTTTTATTACCTCTCATTATTTAGATGCCCAACGAAAGTGTGTAAAATGATTCTTTGGGATGGCAAGGAGAAGAGGAAAGACCACTTATGAGATGGGAGGTAGTATGTAGATCAAAGTGGAATGGGGTCTCAATCTTGACAATATTGCAACTAGGAATTTGGCTCTTTTTGGCAAATGAATATGGCAATTTATTTTAAAATTTATTACCTCTCAGTATTTAGATGACCAACCAAAGTGACTAATTGTAGAGGAATGTCAAAGAGATATTCATTGGGATGGCAAGGATAATGGGAAAGATCACGTATGAGATGTGAGGTAGTATGTAGAGCAAAGTTTAATGGGATCTCAATCTTAGCAACATTGCAACTAGGAATTTGGCTCTTCTTGGCAAATGGATCTGGCGATTTAGTGTAGAAAAAGATGCTCTGTGGCAAAATGTCATTAAATGCAAGTTGTGGAGAATTTGAAAAGAGAAGAATTATTCTATTTCTTAACACAAGTATGATTCTTCCAATTTCTTGGTCAAGTACATAATAGCACTGCTATCTTGTGGTCTTCATACTAAAGTAGTTTTTTGGGTTTTTAATGCTTGTTATTTCCTTTGAGGATACGGTTTTTTTTTCTCCTTGGGTGGGCTTCACCATGTCCTGCATTTGCTGATAACTGCTGTTCTATCTGCCAATCCTGTATAGGTTTACATATGAAGGCTTTTCCCTTGATGTTTAATTTTATTGTTGGCTTTTTTTCTTTCAGATTGTGGGCTCAATGTGTTTTGAGCTTTGACTTCATCGTTATCCATATATACATATGCATATATGCTCAATGATGTCATTTTTACAGGTTGATATGGTTGGGGGCAAAATGGTTAGAAGGGCTCCAAGAAGGGTTTCCTTCACATTTCGTAAGGTTTGTGTTTGTTTTAATCCCCTGCTTCATTTCACAGGCTGAATCTGCATGTTTATAACTTTGAACATATTTTATGCATGATATAGCTTAAAAAACTATGAAATGGCACAGCATATTTCTGCAAAGAGGAAAATTTAGTCATTGACGCGTCAAGCTTATTGAGATGAGGAACCTTAATTCATACGATTCCATATAGAATTCCTAGTAGAAATGCGATGTAGGTGATCAGGAGAGGGGAGAGATGTAATGAAAGAAAAAGGAGTATGGTGAACATTTGTCTAAATTTACATCAGAAACCAAGTATTCTGTTCCTTGCGTGATTAAATACAATGAAATACGACTGTCATAATTATACATTTGATGCTTGCCATTTGATTTTTCTGCAAGATTATGGTCCTTTCTTTGACAACAATTAAAAAATACTTGCTCGAAACTAGATAATTCATACAATTCAATCTAGAATTCCTAGTCGAAAATGCGATGTAGGTGATCAGGAGAGGGGAGAGATATAATGAAATCGAACCACAGAAAAAAGAGCATGGTGAACATTTGTCTAAATTTACATCGGAAACCAAGTATTCTGTTCCTTGCATGATTAAATACAATGAAATACAACTGTCATAATTATACATTTGATGCTTGCCATTTGATTTTTCTGCAAGATTATGGTCCTTTCTTCGACAACAATTAAAAATGCTTACACCAAACTAGAATATTAGAATGTACCAGCTATTTACTAGAGCCAAATAAACACACATGATGCACCATTTTTCTCTCGAGTGAATAGCAAAGTCGTAACTTTCCATTAGATCACAATCCCTGCATCTTTATACCTTAGCCTCACCAATATCTTCCTGGGGTAATCCCTTCCATTGTTCTAGGTGTTAGATTTTTCTCTAGTGTTAATGATTTATCTGTAAAACCGTTAATGTTTCTTTCATTCTTGTTGTGCCATGCTAATGCCAGATGGTTTTTCATCAGCGAAAGTGAATCTGACCTGAAAGACATTATTGAAACGTTTTCCCATCTCTGAGGGGAATTTTATAGGCCTCCAATGTAAAATATGCTTCACCTGGAAGCTTTTTCTTTCCTCCACAAATAGTCATACAAAATTCCATTGTTTGAATACCCTCCATTCATAAGTGTGCATTGCTGGCAATTTGTAGTTTAAAATATCTTATCGAGGTAGCATATTGATTGGTCCGAAAACGGATACGTATCGGGATACCTATTGCATATGCGTGGATATGCTATAAAAATCATGGATCCGGTGGATATGCGCGGAAAATGGTGGATACTTAAACAAGACTCCTTTAGATTCAAAGATAGGCTACAAATATGATAAATTAACATGTTTTATGTGATGCTCTCATACACATAATGTGTTAATGTGAAAAAAGGGCACGCAGGCAGATACATGGAAACTTTATAAAACTTGATTAAATGTAAAAACAAAGTTATAATGTATCATATGAACTAATAAAACACAAAGAAAAGTATACATATTTCATGGAATAATTTTTATATATATATATATATATATATATATATATATATTTATTTATATACACAAATATATATGTAGATAGTGAAAATGACATGGACAAATGTCATGATATTATGTTGACACATGGCAATGTCACGAATGATTATTTTGGTATTACCCTTGGTAATGGCTTAGACAAAAGCTTCATCCTTGATTAAAACATCTCGACGAGATACCCTGAAAGGACGAATAATGTGCTGCTATCATGAGCATTAAGGCTATGTGAATCGTGAGAACGACGCAGCGCCTGCAATGGCCCAAGGGTACACCAAAGAGAGGAGTCTCATCGAACATGTGCTTACGTCTTAAGGGAAAGGCAACCGTGGACGGTGTAAGTCATCATTTATGTGCTTACGTCTAAAGAGAAAGACAACCCTGGATGGTGTAAGTCATCATGTCTAAAGGGAAAGACAGCCCTAACAGTAAGAGATGGAAAGACAGCCCTCACATTGCGTTTATGTCTAAAGGGAAAGACAACCCTGGACGGCGTAAATCATCATTTCTGCCTAAGGGAAAGACAGCCTTGACAGTAAGAGAGGGAAAGACCTCACATTACGTTTACGTCTAAAGGGTAAGACAGCCCTTGACAGCGTAAATTATCATTACTGCCTAAGGGAAAGACAGCCCTAACGGTAACAGAGGAAAAGATAGCCCTCACCAAGCTATGTCTAGAGGGAAAGACAGCCCTCAATGACGTAAAAGGACGAAATCCTTCAACAAAGCTTTGTCCTTGCATCTTAGACAGCCTTGAAGATGCCGAAGCTATATTACATTGGTGGCACCAAAGACCTGACGGTCTTGGTAGCTCCAAAGACTTGGCAATCTTGACAATACCAAAGGTTAGATAGTCTCGATGGCGCCAAGACTAGACAGTCTCAAATGCACCAAGGCTAAGTTAGATAGTCTCGATGGCGCCAAGACTAGACAGTCTCAAATGCACCAAGGCTAAGTAGTCTCAACAACATCAAAAGACATGACTTGATGCACCAAAGGCAAGACGACCTCGACGGCACCAAAGACCAAATGAATTTGGAAAATGTCAGATAGACTAAACTTCAATGGCGCCAAACGCTGAGAAACCTCAATAACGCCAAAAGATATGACTTGATATACCAAAGACCAAATGAATTTGGTAAATGTTAAATAGACCAAACTTCAAAGGCTTGACAACCCCAATGGCGCCTAAAGCTAGAAAAGACTTTATTATCATTTGCGAAGCTGTATGACTTGACCCAACGCCTGCTGATAGGCGCCAAAGGAGTAATATACACCATGCGTATACTAATTAGAGATATAAGGAAAGGAGGGGCATAAGGCTCACCAGTTGTGAGTTGTGTAGTGAATTACATTCATTGTCATAATAGCAAAATTGTAATTTGTCATAATGGCAAAGATGTAATTTATTAATGCAACTCGTGATTGGTCCACCTAAGAGACAGGGGATAATTACCCCCTGGGCTAACATTTTAATCACCGTTAGAAAACGGTTTAAACAGAATTTCACCTACCATTACCCCTCTCCAGGTGCTATAAATAGCATTACTTTTTTCCAAACAGAAAGACGAGAAATATGGGGGGTAAAGTGAACTTCTGAAAACGTAGCTCTGAAGTGTGCTCACAAAACCCAAACACCTTTGTTCGCTATTCCTCCTAATATAGTCCGGTTTTGTGCTATTCCTTAATTGATTTTACTCTTTTGTTCTTCTCTTGAAGACGGGGGTACGTTCGAATATCGACTTAGGCTTCCGTCGAATCAGTAATTTCATTGATTGGTGACCCTTTTACAAAAGAACCTGTTACAATATAGTAACTTAATCACACATTCATAATATTTGTTATAGTTTGATCTTTTATTTTTAAGATACAAAATAAATGATCAATCATGTATAAAAACCTAATCTAGGATGACATTGTGATTTCTAATTTTATAAGTTTTATAAAAAATATTAAATTATTTTGTTTAAAAGTATTAAAATATTTTATAATAAACATAAATATCCAAAAATTATTTTTCAAACATTATGATTGATCTATTAAGCTAATAGATCAGCTTAGTTTCATCTCATATAGAAACTTTAGGCCAAAACAATATGGTTTAATAAATTTTTTTTTTTTTAAAGAATTATTCTGTTTCCAAAACATCTCTAAAAACATTGCATATTTATTGAAAAATAGGCTACCAAATCTATGGATTTCACTTGACATCCATAGATCCATGTAATAGGACTCTAAAACATGCTTTATTCATATTGAATATAATTTAGAATGAAAAAAATAAGAACTCACAATGCATACCTTGAGAAACTATGCAAGAAGAGAAGTGCTTTGTTTAGCTGCAAAATAATAGGTGCTTTCAATCAAATTTAGAAGATTTTGGGACAAAAGTAGCTGTACTTCAATGGGTTTGGTTTTTTGGTTTAGGAGAGGAGTCAAACAATGGAGTGAATGGTGTATCAACTGTATTGGTCAATATACTGTAACATTTAAGCCATATTGACCGATATGGTTGATGCATTTTACATCTATTGATTGATACAGTGTAGAAAATAACTTATCCTAAAATACACCTATGCATCGTGCCAACGCAGTGGATACAAGATACATATCGACAGATAAGATAAGATATTTTAAACCATGATACTTCCATTGCTAGTTATAAACATAGACTCAGCCATGTAGTGTAGTCAAGACATCCAGGCGACACCTACATGACAAGCCTCCCTTGGCAAGGTTATTTTTTCTTAAACCTAACATATTAGCATGTATTCTAGTAACTATGGCTGCGTTTGGTAATGCTTATGCTTTCTTGCTGTCTGAAGCAAGAAAGCATAAGCAAATTCTCTGCTTTTGAAAAGATATTTTCATGAAGCAAAACTGTTTGGTAAACCTTTGTTGTATTGTTGAAGAGCAAAAAAGCATGTTTGGTAGTAGTAAGCTGATAAATTAATTTTTTTGATTTTATATTATTATTTTAAATTATACTTCTCTATAATTGGTGGTGGTGGTGGGAAGGGTGGTGGTGGTGGTGGTAGGGGGTGGTAGTGGTGGTGGTGGTAGTGGTGGAGGGGTGGTAGCGGTGTGGTGGTGGTGGTGGTGGTGGTGGTGGTGGTTTGATTAATTTTTAAAAGCTTCCCTTTTCCCAATTTTTCCTTCTATTTTTCTGGAAGCAAAGAAGCAAATTTTTGAAAGCAACAAGTTGCTTCTTAATTAAAACAAAAAAATTACTTTTTTGCTTTTTAAAAATTGCTTTAAAATACCTTACCAAACACTTGTTTTGCTATCAAAAGCAAAAAAGTACTTCTAAAAAGCCATACCAAACGCAGCCTATGTAAAGTACTTACGAAAGTAATAAATATCATAATTAACTAATTCATAGTTCATAACATGATATCATATTAATTAGATAATAGTTAATTAAATAATGTATGTTGACCAGGATCAAGCAATAATATTAAACACAATAAAATGAAGATCAAAACAATGCACACAGATATACGTGGTTTGGCAATGCCTACGTCCACGAGAGAGAAGTAGTTTTCCACTATGTCAAAAATGAATTAGGGTTACAACTTATACTCCTACTCGATATATAGGGAAAATCCCCAGTATACTCTTACCGTACCATGGGCCCCTCAGGTCCCTTCCCTTTGTGCTAATCAATAATTAATACATGTTATAACATAAATTAGATATTAATAAGTATAAAATGATATATTTAAGACTATTATAATAAACTAAATTAACTAATTATGCCTTTAATTAATGAAATATTTTAATAGAACTGTTAAATGTAAGAAGAGATGCTGCCTTAGAGGCTTAAAGAGTTGCCTCATTGGCATTACTTGTGCGTCACTAGGTGGTCTTATAGGTATAAGTGACACTGTCACCTTATGTTTAAGGCGTTGTCGGATTTGAAAAAGCGAAGATGCATCTAGGTAACGTTTTGACTACACTGCAATGATGCAAGTTGTTCCCTCTAGCATTTATGATCACTCTTGTACTGTTAGAAAAGGACCGGAGTGGCTAGTTGGCCCAGTTGAGTTGAGACCTGGCCCCCTCTGGATGGGTCAATTCCTAGGCCAATGTGGATGTGTTATTAAGACAAATAACTCATTGAGAACTGGTCAACCCAGACTACTAGGTGGTTTTTGTCAAACCATGTAGATCATTATATTTATATCAAGCAGAATGCAAGGAAAAAATGAGAGAAAGATTAGAGAATAGGTTTAGGCAACTTGATCAGTCCCTTCACTATTTATACTAAAGATGTGAAAGTACAAAAATACACTTGGACAAAAAAACCCAAATAATAATATTACTCTAACACGCCCCCTCAAGATAGAGCATACAAATCAAACATTCCCAGCTTGAAACATAACCACTGAACAGAAGCACGAGCTAATGGCTTGGTAAGAATATCACCTAACTGATCATCCGAGCAAACATAAGGAGTTACAATCTGTTTCCTTATCAATAAATCACGAATAAAGTGACAATCAAGCTCTATATGTTTTATGTGTTCATGGAACACAGGATTGTTAGCAATAAAAATAACAGCTTGATTGTCACAATGCATCTGCATAGGATTAGGAACATCAACACCAAGATCCTGAAGGCAAGAATGAACCCAAAACACTCTGAAGCAGTATAAGCCATAACTCTATCCCCCCCCTTCAGCACTAGAGCGGGCAAAAGCATTCTGCTTTGTATCGTACCAAGTAACAAGATTACCCCCAACAAAGGTACAATAGCCAGAGGTAGACCGCCTATCAGAACCACTAGTAGTCCAATCAACATCACTAAAACTTGTTATAGTCAAGGAAGCAGAAGGTCGGTATAGCAATCCCCACCCAAGAGCACGCACCCTTAAGATAGCGCAAGATACGACAAACATCATCAAAATGAGGTTGACAAAGGAGCATGCATATACTGACTAGCCACACCAGCGACATAAGTGATGTCAGGGCGAGTAACAGTAAAATAAATTAATCTCCTAACCAGGCATCTATATCGAGCTATGTCATCAAACAGTTCCCCTTGCTCATTGTCAAGTGTAACAGTGGAATCCATTTGAATATCAGTAGGCCGAGCACCTAATAAACCAGTCTCAGATAGAAGATCAAGCACATACTTCCTTTGAGATAGAGAAGGCCCTAACGAGAACGAGCAACCTCAATCCTAAGGAAATAGCGAAGAACACCGTAGTCTTTAGTATGGCTTACCCAAATGTCTTTTCTTTTTTCTTTTTTTTTTTTGGAAAAGTTAAATTCCGAGATTTTATTAATAAAAAGAGAATTACATGAAGAGTATAGCAGTATGAGCCAAGCTCAGACAGAGAACAAGTGACAGTAACAGTCACCACAGATTCAGCAACAGCACTGAAGAGGGTAAGAGGACAAGGCTTCATAATCATGCCAAGGACAACACCATTAAGAGACAACCTGGGCCCAGAGGCGCCCACATAACAGCAAATCAGCCAGCAGAAGAGCAACAGCACAACAGCAGGACAAAACAGCAAACAAAATCAGGCCAGGCAGCAGATCAGCAGTACATCAACAAGAGCAGCAGGGACATCACAGCAGGAGCATCAACCACATTGCAAGATAGCAGCAAGAGCACCAGACATGGTAGGCCAAAAAAGAAGGCAAGCAGCACTTGACAGCACCAACAGCCACCAAGAACATGAAAACGACAGCAAGCCAGTAATCCCTATTAAAGTTGTGGAACAACAGCACATAGCAGGGTCAGCACCATGCCAGGGACAACAAAGGCATCAGAACAAGCAACTAAATTTAGAAAAAAAACACCTTCAGAGTCGGCAGCAGCCAAGGTAGCAAGCAGCCACCAAACACCCTACAGCATCAGCTTCACTGGAACAGCATCATACCAGCAGAAGAACCAAAGGAAGCAGCATCACACCCTGAGACATAGAACTAGCCCAGAAGACAGACTCACATTCCCAGAATCACGACCAGAAGAAGGCCAACACCCAAGAAAAACTAGCCTCCAAACACCCTCACCTCACACACCCTATGGAACCCACCAACGGGCCCCCAAACCCTAATCACTCTCAATCACCACAGCACTCGCACACTCACACAGCAGGACACTGGCCAATTAGACCAACCCAATTAGCTTCCCAACCAATCCCCATGGAGACACACACACAACCACACCCAACCCCAAACAACACACAAACACACACACCGATTCACAACCGCACACACATACAGCAGCAGCACAGAACCCTGCTCAAGCAGAACAAGGCACACAAGGAAGGAGGAACACAACAAGGCAAGCCCAGCCAACCAGTTCCCAACAAGGACAAAAGCCACTACAAACCACACCTTAGAACCAAACCCCATGGACACCTACTATAGGAAGCTCCATCTCATTAAAAAGAACCACTCCCTCCCTCCCACTAGAGATATTAGCCATGAAGTCCACAGCTGCATTACATTCTCTGTATACATGAGAGAAATCACATGTCACAAACAAATCTTGTTGGATTTTGATCTTGGTCCAAATTTTTCTAAAAGACCAAGGGACTTGAAGCACCTCGTTCAGGTTGACCAGATGTACAACCTAGGAATCAGAAGCAGCCAAAACCCTCTCAACCCCAACCTCCAAACCACATTGAATTGAAGTCCCACCAGGATAGTTTTGAGTTCGTGCATAAGCACCTGGTCAGGGTTCACATTAATAGAATAACCCGTGACAACTTTCCCGGCGTGATTCCTAATAATGCCACCACCTCCAGCTCTTAACTCTCTCAAGGAGAGTACTTGTTTTGGAAAACTCTCTGGTTTCTCTCTTTCCAGATTTGGTAGATTGCAGCATTGAAGCAATAGTTGAACAAACACTTTTCGCCGTCCGATTAGGCCCTCAAATTGCTGACCACGTCAAAAACACTGCAACACGATATTGTAGTGCTGCACTTTAGCTAAGGACATGGCCATCAACTCGTGGGTGGGCCCGATTGGGCAGCTTTAATTGTCTAATCAGGCTATTTTTCGCATGTAAACCCACGTGAAAAAAACATTAGTGGAATTTTTTGAGTGGGCCCAAACAAATGCCACAGGTTAGGTTGTTACGGTGTAATTAGGAAAGGTTTCCTTCCTATACGTAGTGGTAGTGCATAGGAAAGTTGTCCTCTCTCTACACAACACATAATATCTATGATATGTAGCACAGTTCTCACTATTGAATGTCTGTTTGTTGGACACTTGTAAACGTGTCTTTCGTGTAGACAACTGTTTGGACACTTGCAAACATGTCTACCTTGAATGCTTTTGTACAAAAATGTTTATCTATTTATCTCTCTCTCTCTCTCTCTCTCT